>BTPG01000006.1:73389267-73460188 GCA_036245525.1 Semisulcospira habei
TAATAAAGTCTTTTTCGTGCTGTTTTCTTTTTGTTGTCATTACTTATTAAACCATTAAGCTCTGACACATTACACAAAGATATGTAACGACAATGATAGTTCTAGGATGGTGCCAGAATAGCTGCGCCTCCAGGCGCCAAGCTATTCAGGCACTAACCTAGAACTATCACGGTATCTGCCTCATGAAGATCACTGTAGCCTAAGTACACTCTTAAAAACCGCGTGCTTTCAAGGTTTTTTTTCATCAGCTCACTACTCATCCTCAGAGGGAGTAGTATGTGAGGATTTCAGTGATCGATTTCTTTCTCAGAAATGACGTCTGCAAATCGTTTCCAGTGGGAAAGATCGAGTGGGCAAGGGAGGGAGGAAGGAAGACCCTCCTGACACAAAGATCAGAAAAGTGAGCCGGAAGTTTGCAAAAGTTGTCCACCTTTCCGGAAGTAATGTAGAGAGCGCTGTGTTATGATTGATTGTGAAATGTGTAATAACAGCGGCGATGTAAAGTGATGATAGAGTTATTGTTAATGATGATGATGATGACGGCAACGATGACGACGACAACGACGATGATGATGGATTTGGTGGTGATGTTGATGATGATGATGTCAATTAGGATAAAAATAACACAGACTTGTTCTTTTGGCCATTCATCGGCCACATGATCAACATCAAGTTTACACACCCAGAAACTATGGCAATAAGGACAAAATAAGCTAGCATTTGTTTGTTTGTTTGTCAATTTGTTCTTTGTTGTTTATTTGCTTCTTTCTTGTTTGTTTGTTTCTTTCTTTCTTTTCGCAATGTTCTGGCTTCGTGTTACAGTTTTGTGCTATAGTTACCCATGAAGGGTATTAGATTTTTTTTTAAAAAATCTTTAAAAAGGATTGTCATTTCAGCCTGTTTAGCTCAAATGGCAACAAATGGTGCTTGTAAAACCAGCTCCATCTGTTGGCAAGAGGCATTAATTTTCATGAACACCTGCAGTAGCTGGGGTTCATGAAATTCTATACCTACTACCGACAGGAACGAACACCGCTTATAAGCGGGGTTCGTGCCTGTCGGCAATTGGCACAGATGTAAACATCATCAGACAGAATTTATTCCAGGTTGCTCGACAGTGAGATTCAGACAGAAAATTATGCAACATCTTTCGTGTTACTAACCAGTCACAAATTTGTGGATGGACTAAGTTATAGATCTGGATCTTTTGCCCTGCTTTTCGCTGGAATTGCTGAATGATCTAACCAATGAAGTTTCCACCACTTCTAGACGAGCATGCTTCGCCAAATCTTTTCTGCTGTGCACCGTTTTCCTTTTACCATTTCAAAGTGGAAAGGTTCGCTTGTCCAGTATTGTGTCTCTTGTTCTTTGAGTTGTTTTTTGTTTTTGTTTGTTTGTTTGTTTGTTTGTTTGTTTGTTTGGGGGGATGTTTTTGGCCTTTTCTTTTATTCTTTTTAGTTTTGTTAATGTCGCGGTTGTCGTCGTCGTCGTCGGTGTTGTTGTTGTTTCAGACAATTATGGGTACAGCCTCGGAAACATAATACATTATATGTGAGCCAGTACATAACGAGGCCGGTAAATCGTCACCGTATGTGGTTTAACATACGCAACAGCTGGAGTAGATGGTTGGACCAGTTCCTTGAAAGAGAGCGCATGATCTACAATAGTGCCAGATTAGCTTAGCGCCTCTCCAGACATCTGGGAAGACGCTAAGCTATTCTGGCACTACCCTTCAACTATCAAATCCGAACTTCTGCCAAGGTGTCACATGCCCTTCCCCGCCATTGGGCTCAGATTGTGTTTCTGAAGTATTTGATTTCATCGTCACAAAACATCATCTGTCAAAGGAACTTGGGTATAAAGTGGGGTCAGCAAGAGGCATAGATCCACATGAGCCCCCGCAACTGCGGGGGCTCATGAGGATCTATACCTCTTGCTTTTTTGTCTTCGTGTGAAGGGGATAAGGATAATTTAGATCCCATGCAGTCATAGCGATCTTGTCCTTCGCAGTTCAACTTTCGCCCAGTACAAAACGTTAACGTCACCCCAAGAGTGCTCCGTGATCCAACATGTCTGATTTAAGCTGAAGAGCCAGATCACCTCCTCCCTCAAAACAGATCTTGGACAGTAAGATATTTATATGTCATGACCCCCAGAAAACTTACCGTGGCTCATGGGGATCTGTTACCGTTCCAAGAGAAAGAAAAGAAATCGGGGATGGACAGAATCTTATCGAACGTGTGTACTGTCGTAATGGGAAGAGAGATATTCAATAACCTAGTCTGATTGAGGAGATACAGATGAGCAAGAGGCATAAATCCTCATGAGCCCCCGCGTAGGATCTATGCCTCTAGCAGATGAGGTCATTGGCAGGAGGGATGCAGCGGAAAGAATCCCTGCAGTTTCTCCCAGTAGTAATGACGCGTATTCCGTCTCTCGTTAGCAAAGGATGACTGCTAACTGAGCCCAAATCTGTCCTACCCGCCGCCCCCCCCCCCTCCCCTCAACTATCCAACTCACTTCCCCTCCACACACTCCTAAGCTCTCTAACAACCCCGCCACCCCCCCCCACCCCCACCCCCCCCCCCCACACACACACACACACACTTCATTTTTTGACCCCACCCCAAAAATTCTTTTTCACATTCATTTTTTGTTTGTTTTTTCAACTTAATGTGTATGTATGCTTTAACATTTTTAACATTGTATGGTGCAAAATTCAATAAACACTGGCCCGTAGCCTTTCGATTATGATTTTTTACAGAGGAAATCTTTTAAACATTGTTGCGTTTTGTCCTTCTGAAGCAAAACAGTTTATCATGGCATTTATGTGAAAATCAACATAATGTATTTTGGAAATTAAAGGACTTTTTTGTACTCTGGAGTTTCAGACAAACAGCAACAGAGCATTTTCAATATTAACCCTTATCATTCGGAATAAACCAGTGTGTGCAACAAGTGTGACTGAAATAGTCCAATGGTAGTGCCAGAATAGCTTGGTGCCTCTAGGCGCCAAACTATTGTGGCACTACCCTTGAACTAAAGCCATTGGTCTATATCCTCATTTGTAAGTACTGTAATGTAGCTTGCATAGAATTATGGCAGTGAACAATTTTGAAGCTTTTAGCCTCAGTATGATGCGAGTCAAAAAGTGTGGAAAAATATAAAAGATAGAAAAAGACCCAGACGAAGAAACTAACACTTAACTTATTCTAACCCAGACACACCACAGCAAAATAAAGATCCACCATGATAGTTCAAGGGTGATGCCAGAATAGCTTGGCGCCTATGGGCGTCAAGCTATTCTGGCATCACCCTTGAACTATCATGGTGGATCTGTGTCCTGCACTGCAACGCAGTCTTCAGAAGACGAAGTCAACATTTGGGGATTCCGGTCTTGGGGTAGAATGAGTTAAAATGACAGAACAGAACACTGACATTAATTAATTAACTGACAACATAAGAAATCACTTGAAACTTCAGCCTTTATTAATCACATTAATTAAGGTGCATGCATTTAAAAACACAGTAATTGTTTGTAAACACTTCAAATCAAACAATCAAGAGCAGTCAAACCTTTTTCTGGCAACTTTGTGATGAGGAAAACTAGTTCTTGCCATCGGCACGTAAAGGGTTTCCGCGACGTATGTGCCTCTATTGATAAAATGAAGAGATAAATATAATACCGAGTTCTAGCAAGTGCGACAATAAAGTTTAGCCGAGTTATTATACCTCGTCCAGTGGCCTAGGTTAAACGCACCAGCGGTGCCAATGTTGCTATTTTGGCACCAGACCGGTCGCTCGGACCGTTCTTGTGCACCCGATCGGTTTAGAGCGTGTGCTTTCTGCACCTGTAATGGGCAACCTCGGAGAAAGAATCACGTGACCGTCGTTTGATTGCTGCAAAATAACATGAATAAAGAATAAACCCTTTCCCATATATGCAATCCGGCAATAATGCATCCATTCTTATGCTAGCACCACGAAACATTACGCGATTTGGCAGATTTGAAAAAGAGCTTTTTTAAATCCTCAATGGAGGTGATTTTGCGACATCTGCCTCGTTTGCGGCAGAAAGCACAGTCATAGTTGAAGTTCGAGAAATATGCGCACTGCATGTACAATGGACTTAATTCGGTGGTGTTGTCGCATGACACAAGCCTCCGTCATCTCAACACAAAACTGGCGTGTTAGGGGAGGTAAAAGGCGCGGCTAAAAGTTAAAACCGCAAACGAACCTTTTTTTCGACTGCCATCACAATCTTCCGCGTGAACGTACGAGTCCACACTACAAGTGCAGAAGCCAACCTGCGCGCGCAGTTCTGGTGCACATGACCGGTCCGAGCAACGGGTCTGGTGCGAAAATAGCAACAATGGCGCCGCTGGTGCGTTTAATCTAGGTAGAGGGCGAGGTATACCAACTGATTGCCTCATTTGAAGGATTCTGTCCACAGTTGTCATCATCTTCTTCGTCAGCAAAACGGGAACACTCCTATTAAACTTGTCTCTGATTTCCACTCGCTGAAAATGATTCACCATTTTCTTCTCAACCTCTGTGAGACCTTTCAAGATATCTTGATTGGTGATCGATCCAATCTTAGCATTCTGGAAGTCTGACACCTTTAATCTCTGAACTTCTCCCCCTCGTTTTCGGTTGAAAAGTGATACAGCACAAAAAGTTGCTTTAATCACTGTCGGATAATCTTCCAAAACCATCCTTGTCTCAAGAAGCTGTTGGACCTTCCTCACATCTTCACATGATGGGATCAGCTTGGGTTTGTTCATGGTCATTTTCCCGACCGACTGGGCTGCTGTAGCGGACACACAATCATACCAGTCCCTGTTGAAGACAGAGTCAAACCGCTGCGCCTCAGAGAGCTCCTGTCGCCACCTGTCGTCTGAACCCTGCCCAAGCTGTTTGGATGCCTGTGACTGTTTGATCTGTGAACATTTTTTCAAAGCATGGCCTATGCGCATTGCGAGATTGCATTTTTTAAACTTATGTGTGTCCTCATCAAAATCTGCTAGCTCTTTTACAGCCAGGACAACATGATCAAAGCTAGCTGAATTGATCATAGCATTTAAACTTGCGATTTTCATTTCTGACCTCACTCTGATAATCTTTAATAGTCTCCCTATCTCCCGCATACTGTAGCTGATTTGTCCAGCCGTGTGTTCTTCAATGTCCCTGCGGTCAAATAATCTCTTTCCATACTCAAGAAGCAAGGGGTCAGTTCTGATGAGACAGCTTATCTCATCATCTCTCTGTCTGGCTAATACCTTATAATAGAAGGAAAATTCAACGTCTAAGGGTATTGGAAGCATTAGCCGACCACGGCGTGCCACCTCACCTCTCTTAGCGATCTGAAACCCTCCTGGTTTCTGACAGCAACGTTTTGAGTGTACAGAGATCAGTTTTTTTTTATAGAGCCCTTTGCAATGGCTACAGGCGAGAAGGTCGTCTACCTTACTAGTTTTGGTGCGATACTTAGGAATCAAACATCCTGATTTGTTTTCAAGAACAGCAACGTTATGCATGTAATCACCCTCATCTTGTAATCTGATCCATGCTCGACGTCTCTGCTTTGTCCCTTTTTTCATCAACAAAATTTTAGCAACGTCTGCCTCATCTGCATGGACATCTTGTAAGTGCGTGCTCATTTTCAAGACAGGCTTGCAACACAATTTGAATGTATGTTTCTTGTCCCATTTGTACTTTCCTTTCCCTCTCTGCGACACGTGCACACCTGATTCTTCTGCAAGTGCTCTTTCCCCACCCCCAACATCATGTTCCTTCTGCCTATCCACATTCTCATTGCCACCCCTTAATTCACCCCCTAACGCACACTGCACCTTGCTGGTACTAGTTTCACTGACACCTGCCCACCCCGAACCTGCTACTTTGATGAAATCTAACATAGTCGATACAATACTGTCTGTGTCAGAGATCACAGCGATTGATGCCGACACACCGTCTGAATCCGGTGAGCTCGAGCCAGGAACAAACTCCTTGTCATCACTGTCCTTGTATTGTGATGCGCTTGCACTCTCAGTCTCAGGTCCATCCCAGGCTCCATTTGCCAACTGGAGAAAGAAAGAAAGAAACAAACAAAAGCTGCATTAGGACAGAGACAGCCCAATTTTGGTTTAAGGGGCCTTGCACAAGAATAAAATAGTAATCCCGTGTATGACCGATTTACATATGTGTGACCTCGGTGACGAGGGCTGGATTCTGCAGCAGCAAAATCCAATGTTTTCTGAAAATGTAAGAAGTTTTCACACATCTGTCAACCCCGCGTGACCCTTTGAGAGAGGTCACTCAAATTGGCATGTTTAAAAAGGTCTTGCCACAAAGTATCCTTGGGCCAAGCTGGAAGAATGTGGCTTGAATAGTCTCCAAGAAAATGCCACCGTTAATTCATTCTGCCCCAGACACACCACAGCAGGATAAGGATCCACCATGATAGTTCAAGGGTGATGCCAGAATAGCTTGGCGCCTACGGGCGCCAAACTATTCTGGCATCACCCTTGAATTATCATGGTCGATCTGTGTCCTGCCCTGCAATGCAGTCTTGAGAGGACAGGGGCAAAATTTTATGGATTTTGGTGTTGGGGTAGAATGAGTTAAAGTTTACCATGGACGACGGACGGACGACCAGTGGCCCAGAACATAAACTCACTTTTGCTTCGCACGCGAGCAAATAAAATGAAGATGATCATAGAATCACTTACCAGTTTGTAATTGGGGGCATTCCGCTGCCGTCTATGCACCCTCCTACCAGACGCACCCTCTGTGGCAGAGGCTGGGGGACTATGATGCCGCAGCTGACTAATTTTGCCATTGGCCTTGGTCATGTGCCAGGAAGGGGCGTGCTTGTCCACTTCCATAGACCCCGATGGGTTTGGACATCCTGCTGCCATCCGGCACTGGGTGTTTGCAGAAAGTGCTGAGTGTGACCAAAACGGTGTTGCTGCAAACATGTCAAATGCAACCAGGTAAACCATTGACATTTTGAATCAGATATATACATAATTACTGCAGTACCCCCAGCCCCCTACGAACAAAAACTGGTAATACAGTAAAAGCGACACTTCAGTTGCACAATCCGAAAAACCTGTTCGTGGAAGACTGTTCTTCGAATCGCGAGGCAGTTTTGCGTACGAGGATTGAAATCTGGCGCCATTTTTTAAAAAAGTCATAGTGCATGCATGTGTCAAGTTACTTTTCGATCACAATCACACATGTAAAAAAAAAGACACAAAATCACGTGACAGATTGACCTTGTAATGGTGTTATTGAACGAATTCCTTTCATTGAAGAAGAAAGCTTTTGTTAAAATCGTGGGGTTCTATTATCCTTTACTACAAGACTGAGCAGAAGACACCGACCGAGCCACGGCCGAAGCAGACGCCTCAGTTTTCTGGGCCAAACGGGTCAGTATTGGCTGACTGTGCAATTGTATTGGATTGGGAGCATCTCTCAGTTAAATAACTGCACTGAACAAGTACATTTGGGCGTGCTCTTAACTACGAAATATTGAATAAAGCTGTATCTCTGCAAACGGAAAAAAAATGGCCAGCGGGGACGAAAGACGCTACCAAGGGAAAGGGAAACAACTCAGTTCATCAGTGTCACTGCGCAGCTGACCAATCAGCGATCATCAAGTTGATCTCAAAACACTCGCTTCCGTGTGAACACACAGGCCCAGTGCGTCGCAGAAACACAACATGAAGTAAATCTCGGAAAATGGTGACATCCTATTTTGATATTTTTTTCTGACTTTTGAATGAAAGATAATGCAGAAACAACCCTCAGAAAAAATGGGTGCCTGACTTGGTCACCCAGAATTTTACACACACCCATTTTCCATAAGGAAAGTCACCCATTTCAGGGGTTTTGTGTACACACACACACACACAAACACACACACACACACACACACAAACACACACACACACACACACACGTACGCACGCACGCACGCACACACACACACACACACACACACACACACACACACACACACACACACACACACACACACACACACACACACACACACATGGAGACAAAAGCCTCAGAGTGGGTTACCTATCATTTTATGTGAAAATGGGTTTCCATATTTCTATTTATTCTAGGGCTCTGAAATTGATGCGAATGTTTAGAACTCACCTTATAACTAAGCTCTATAACTTAAAATAAAATAGACATTTTCTAGAAACAGAGCCACTAGATGCAGAAAAAATGGGTTTCTACCAATAAAGTGGGTGCCTCTCACACAAAAACTGGCATTACAGTCAAAATGGGTGTCTTCACAACATTAGGCGTCTGTAATAAAGTCAAGTTCATGGAATACTTCTTTTTCTTTTTGTTTTGTTTTTTCAACTTAATGTGTATGTATGCATTAACATTTTTAACATTGTATGGTGCAAAATTGAATGAACACTGGCCCGTAACCTTTCGATTATGATTTTTTACAGAGGAAATCTTTTAAACATTGCTACGTTTTGTCCTTCTGAAGCAAAACAGTTTATCATGGCATTTATGTGAGAATTCTGGAAATTAAAGGACTTTTTTATGTACTCTGGAGATTGAGACAAACAGCAACAGAGCATTTTCAATATTAACCCTTATCATTCGGAATACACCAGTGTGTGCAACAAGTGTGACTAAAATAGTCCAAGGGTAGTGCCAGAATAGCTTGGCGCCTCAAGGCGCCAAGCTATTGTGGCACCACCCTTGAACTAAAGCCATTGGTCTATGTCCTCATCTGTAAGTTCTGTAATGTAGCTTGCATATATGGCAGTGTACAAATTTGAAGCTTTTAACCTCAGTATGATGCGGGTTAAAAAGTGTGGAAAAATATGAAAGATAGAAAAAGACCCAGAAGAAGAAGCTAATACTTAACATATTTTACCCCAGACACACCACAGCAAAATAAAGACCCACCATGATAGTTCAAGGGTGATGCCAGAATAGCTTGGCGCCTATGGGCGCCAAGCTATTCTGGCATCACCCTTGAACTATCGTGGTCGATCTGTGTCCTGCCCTGCCACGCAGTCTTCAGAAGACGACGTCAACATTTTGGGGATTCTGGTCTTGGGGTAGAACGAGTTAAAATGACAGAACAGAACACTGACATTAATTAATTAACTGACAACATAAGAAATCACTTGAAACTTCAGCCTTTATTAATCACATCAAAGGTGCATGCATATAAAAACACAGTAATTGTTTGTAAACACTTCAAATCAAACAATCAAGAGCAGTCAAACCTTTTTCTGGCAACTTTGTGATGAGGAAAACTAGTTCTTGCCCAAGTTCGACACGTAAAGGGTTTCCGAGACTTATGTGCCTCTATTTATAAAATGGAGAGAGAAATATAATACTGAGTTCTAGCAAGTGCGACAATAAAGTTTAGCCGAGTTGGTATCCTCGTCCAGTGCCTAGGTTAAATGCACCAGCGGTGCCAATGTTGCTATTTTGGCACCAGACCGGTCGCTCGGTCTAGAGCGTGTGCTTTCTGCACCTGTAATGGGCAACCTCGGAGAAAGAATTACATGACCGTCGTTTGATTGCTGCAAAATAACATGAATAAAGAATAAACCCTTTCCCATATATGCAATCCTGCATCCATCCTTATGCTAGCACCACAAAACATTACGTGATTTGTCAGATTTCAAAAATAGCTTTTTAAAATCCTCAATGGAGGTGATTTTTGCGACATCTGCGTCGTTTGCAGCAGAAAGCACCGTCAAAGTTGAAGTTCGAGAAATGAGCGCATTACATGTACAATAGACTTGATTCAGTGGTTTGGGGCATGACACAAGCCTCCACCATCTCAACACAAAACTGGCGTGTTCGGGGAGGTAAAAGGCGCAGCTACAAGTTAAAACTGCAAACGAACCTTTTTCTCGACTGCGATCACAATCTTCCGCGTGAACGTACGAGACCACACTACAAGTGCAGAAGCCAACCTGAGCGCGCAGTTCTGGTGCACATGACCGGTTTCGAGCGACCGGTCAGGTGCGAAAATAGCAACAATGGCGCCGCTGGTGAGTTTAACCTAGGTAGAGGGCGAGGTATACCAACTCAGCTAAGGTTTATGCTTCCTGTGACTTTTGAAACAATGCACAGTATGCAAGGTGTACTTTATAGTAACAGGAAAAAAAAAGTTACAGTCATTTCCAAAATGATCCAGGCGTACATCATATAAAAACAAGCTATACACACTGAAATAATAACACTCTTGTAATAAATCTTTATCATGTTGACAATGGTTTTCTTATCTTATTATTGTCTTTCGTTCCGATTGGTTGTACATTGCTGAACGTCCCGACTTTTTCAGGACATGCCAGCACTGATAATGAAGGGGAAAAAATAAAATAAAATAATGAACAGAATATTGAATGTATGTCGCCAGCTGGTCTAATACGCTAAATAAACCTAAGACCATTTAGCAACACACATCCAAAATCAAGAGAGATACACCACAACCCCTGACCCCCTCCCCCAACCCCCCCCCCCCAAAAAAAAAAAAAAATAAATAAAATAAAATAAAATAAAATAAAATAAAAAATAAATAAATAAATAAATTTAAAAAAAATATATATTGAGACCCAAAAGGTCACTGCCAATCATGCAAAATGCAAAGAAGTACCCAATGGAGAAGAAACACGCTTAGAAAAGATGGTTACAACACAATTTATTAATATTTCGGGTAAATCTGCCTTGTCAAAACAGACAAACAAACAAACAGAGAGAACAGTCTCTACTTATCTTTGTTCACAGAAGGAATATGCCCCATTTCTTTTCAAGAGATACAGGCAGTGCAGACAGTAGGGAGAGCTTAAAAAAGAAAAATACAAGTTAATGGACCAAGGTTAGACAGAAACACATGCCCCAGAATCCTTTTGGGCTGACCAGGGTGACGCTAGGAACTAAAAAGTAGTTAACCTCACCCAAGTCCCTCAGGGCAGACCCGGGTGAGGGCCACTGTTTAGTTGCAAAGTAAGGTTAATGTTACACACAGAAGTACCCAATGGAGAAAAAAACACACTTAGAAAAGACGGGTACAACACAAATAAATAAATTGTGTTGTACCGATCTTTTCTAAGCGTGTTTCTTTCTCCGTTGGGTACTTCTTTGCATTTTACATGCTTGGCAGTCACCTCTTTGGTCTGGATTGTTTAATGTTACACAGCATACAAAATGACCCAGGTGTACATCAGACAAAAACAGAGCTATACACGCTAAAAACAACCGAATAATAACGTTCTTGTAATAAATCTTTATGTTGACAATGTTTGTTTCTTTTTATCTTATTATTGTCTTTTGTCCCCAACTGCTGTTCCATTTACAGAGTTTTAAATGTTATACAGTATACAAAATAATCCAGGCGGACCAACCCCATTGTAGCACTCTTGTAATAAATCTTTATGTTGACAATGGTTTTCTTACCCCTTATTATTGTCTTTCGTCCCCAACCGTTGTTCCATTTGCAGTTCCATTTTCAAAGTTTTAAATGTTATACAGTATACAAAATGATCCAGGCGGACCAACCCCATAGTGGCACTCTTGTAATAAATCTTTATGTTGACAATGGTTTTCTTACCCCTTATTATTGTCTCTCGTCCCCAACCGTTGTTCCATTTGCAGTTCCATTTTCAAAGTTTTAAATGTTATACAGTATACAAAATGATCCAGGCGGACCAACCCCATAGTAGCACTCTTGTAATAAATCTTTATGTTGACAATGGTTTTCTTACCCCTTATTATTGTCTCTCGTCTCCAACCGTTGTTCCATTTGCAGTGCCATTTTCAAAGTTTTAAATGCTATACAGTATACAAAATGATGCAGGTGGACCAACCCTATAATAACAATCTGGTAATAAATCTTTACGTTGTCAATGGTTTTCTTATCTTATTATTGTCTTTCGTCCCCAGCCGGCTGTTTCCTTTTGCAATTATACAGTATACAAAATGATCCAGGTGTCCATCAGATAAAAACAAGCTATACATGCTGAAACCAACCCAATAATAATTAACACTCTTGTAATAAATCTGTATAAAAACGAAAATGCCGTGAGTGTCGGAGGATCTCAATTCATTTCTTTTGTAACTTTTTCAGTCTGTTGCAGATGTAATCCTTAATGTTTGTCCAGCGCCTATGTCTAAGTGTGGGCTCTTCTGCGATTGCCTGCTGTATCTCGGCCTTTCCAGGAAGTTTGTTCACGATGAGGTGAAACGAGTTTGAACAGCTTTCTCTTCAGCTTTCCCCCATGGTTTCCTTGTAAATCTAGCTTTCTTTCGAACAGGAGCTGACGCAGTACTGTCATCATCAAAACTATCTAGATTGTCATCAGGCTCTGGACGTCTTTTCTCTGTCGTGCTCATTGATTCCTGTTTTGTTGACTTGCTACTTGCTTTATTCACAGGTGCTGTTCCCCCCGAGATCTCTCTGCCAGTTTCTGATGTGTCTTCATTGTCAAAGTCAATCTCTTCATCATCGCCCAGTTCAGCTCTAATGCAACTCTCAAAATCTGTCATCCCTTTTGTTAACTGAGGCCACTTTTGCCTTTTAAAGGACGTCTTGAGGTTGGCGGTAGATATGGCGATGTATCCAAATATCATGACCAAGGAAGTCTGCCAGCTGATCCTGGTCTAACTCTAAGATGGCCATGGACTGAGCCAAAGTTGCAACCTGCTTCCGTAACTGAGTAAATGTGAACATGGCTGGGTTTGACACTTGTGCTTGTAGCGCATGTTCCTTCAGAACATCATGGCCTCTGTAAGGCCTCTGACCAGAAGGTGTGGCAAAGATGTACTGGGCACCAGCGAGAGCTGGCACTGATTGCCTCATTTGAAGGATTCTGTCCACAGTTGTCATCATCTTCTTCGTCAGCAAAATGGGAACACTCCTAATAAACTTGCCTCTAATTTCCACTCGCTGAAAATGATTCACCTTTTCTTCTCAACCTCTGTGAGACCTTTCAAAATATCTTGATTGGTGATCGATCCAATATTAGCATTCTGGAAGTCTGATACCTTCGTTGTCTGAACTTCACCCCCTCGTTTTCGGTTGAAAAGTGATACAGCGCAAAGAGTTGCTTTAACCACTGTCGGATAATCTTCCAAAACCATCTTTGTCTCAAGAAGCTGTTGGACCTTCCTCACATCTTCACATGATGGGATCAGCTTGGGTTTGTTCATTGTCATTTTTCCGACCGACTGGGCCGCTGTAGCTGACACACAGTCGTACCAGTCCCTGTTGAAGACAGAGTCAAACCGCTGCGTCTCAGAGAGCTCCTGTCGCCACCTGTCATCTGAACCATGCCCAAGCTGTTTGGATGCCTGCGACTGTGAACATTTTTTTCAAAGCATGGCCTATGCGCATTGCAAGATTGCCTTTTTTGAACTGATGTGTGTCCTCATCAAATTCTGCTAGCTCTTTTACAGCCAGTACAACATGATCAAAGCTAGCTGAATTGATCACAGCATTTAAACTTGCGATTTTCATTTCTTACCTCATTCTAGGAATCGTTAATAGTCTCCCTAACTCCCGCATCCTGCAGCTGATTTGTCCAGCCGTGTGTTTTTCAAACCTTATGATAGAAGGAAAAGTCAATGTCTAAGGGTATTGGAAGCATTAGCCTCCCACGTCGTGCCGCCTCACCTCTCTTAGCGAACTGAAACCCTCCTGGTTTCTGACAGCAACGTTTTGAGTGTACAGAGATCAGCTTTTTTTGACAGAGCCCTTTGCAATGGCTACAGGTGAGAAGGTCGTCTACCTTACTAGTTTTGGTGCGATACTTAGGAATCAAACATCCTGATTTCTTTTCAAGAACGGCAACATTATGCATGTAATCACCCTCATCTTGTAGTCTGATCCCATTTCAAGACAAGCTTGCTACACAATTTGCATGCATGTTTCTTGTTCCATTTGTACTTTCCTTTCCCTCTCTGCGACACGTGCACACCCGTTTCTTCGGTAAGCGCTCTTTCCCCGCCCCCAACGTCGTGTTCCTTCTGCCTATCCACATTGTCATTGCCAGCCCCTAATTCACCCCCTAATGCACACTGCACCTTGCTGGTACTTGCTTCACTGACATCTGCCCACCCTGTACCTGCCACTTTGAAATCTAACATATTTAACATATTCAATACAATACTGTCTGTGTCAGAGATTCCTGAGATTGATGGCAACACACCATCTAAATCCTGTGAGCTCGAGCCAGGAACAAACTCCTCGTCATCACTGTCCTTGTATTGCGATGCCCTTGCACTTTCAGTCTCAGGTCCATCCCAGGCTCCATTTGCCAACTGTAAAATGAAAGAAAAAAAGCTGCATTAGGACAGAAACAGCCCAATTTTGGTTTAAGGGGCCTTGCACAAGAATAAAAAGAGTATTCCCGTGTATGACCGATTTACATATGTGTGACCTCGGTGACGAGGGCTGGCTTCTGCAGCACCAAGATCCATGTTTTCTGAAAATGTAAGCAGTTTTCACACATCTGTCAACCCTGCGTGACCCTTTGAGAGAGGTCACTCAAACTGGTATGTTTACAAAGGTCTTGCCACAAAGTATCCTTGGGCCAAGCTTGAAGAATGTGGCTTGAATTGTCTCCGAGAAAATGCCAGCGTTAATGTTTACCATGGCCGACGGACGGACGACCAGTGGCCCAGAACATAAACTCACTTTTGCTTCACACACGAGCCAATAAAAGGAAGATGATCATAGAATCGCTTACCAGTTTGTAATTGGGGGCATTCCGCTGCCGTCTCTGCACCCTCCTACCAGACGCACCCTCTCCGGCAGAGGCCGCTGGGCAATGCTGCTGCAGCTGACTAATTTTGCCATGGGCCTTGGTCATGTGCCAGGAAGGGGCGTTCTTGTCCACTTCCATACATCCCGATGGGTTTGGACATCCTGCTGCCATCTGGCACTGGGTGTGTGCCATCTGGCGCTGGGTGTGTGCAGAAAGTGCCGAGTGTGGCCAAAACAGTGCTGCAAAAAACATGTCAAATGCAACCATGTAAACCGTTGACATTTTGGATCACATTATAATACATAATTACTGCAGTACCCCCTGCCCCCTACGGACAATAACTGGTAATACAGTAAAAAGCGACACTTCAGTTGCACAATCCGAAAAACCTGTTCGTGGAAGTCTGTTTTTCGAATCGCGAGGCAATTTTGCATATGAGGATTGAAATACACACTGAAATCTGGCGCCATTTTGTTTAAATATATAGCGCATGCATGTGTCAAGTTACTTTTCGATCACAATCACACATGTCAGAAAAAAGCAACACAATCGCGTGACAGATTGACCTTGTAATGGTGTTATTGAACGAATTCTTTTTATTGAAAAAGAAATCTTTTGTTAAAATCGTGGGGTTCTTTTATCTTTTACTACAAGACTGAGCAGCAGACGACGGCCGTAGCAGACGTCTCAGTTTTCTCGGCTAAACAGGTCCATATAGGCTACTGTGCAATTGTCTCGGATTGGAAGCATCTTAGTTAAATAACTGCGCTGAAAAAGTACACTTGGGCGTGCTCTTAACTAACAAATATTGTATAAAATTGTACCTCTGCAAATGAAACAACGGTTAGCGGGACGAAAGACAATAGAAAGGGGAAGCAACTCAATTCATGTCACTGCGCAGCCGACCGATCATATATCAAGTTGATCCATAGAGAAGCTCGCTTCCGTGGTAACACACAGGCCCAGTGCGTTGTAAACACACAACATGAGGTAAACCTGCGAAAATGGGACATCCTATTTGGATATTTTTTCTGACTTCTGAATGAAAGATAATACAGAAACAACCCTCAGAAAAAAATGTGTGCCTGATTTGGTCACCCAGAATTTTTCACACACCCATTTTCCATAAGGATGGTAACGAAAGTCACCCATTTTATGGGTTTTGTGCACGCACACACACACACACACACACACACACACACACACACACACACACACACACACACACACACACACATAGTCTGCAGGGTGGGGGGGGGGGGCGGTGTACAGAAAAACCCTAGAGATCACACGAAAGTCTGCGAGAAAAGGTAAATTTTTAACTTTGCTTTGAACTGCGTAAGGGGGGAGGCATTTCTCAGCTCAGTCGGTAAAGAATTCCAAATTAAAGGAGTAGTACATCTGAAAGAGCGTTCTCCGGCAGATTTGAGCTGGTACTTTGGAACTTTGAGAAGTTTCTCTCCCAATGAACGCAGAGGGCTGGTAAGTGATCAGACTGGAGGAAAAGTATGAGGGAAGACTGCCATCAAAGTGGCGGTATGAAGGGTCGCAATATTAAACTGTATGCGGGATTGAATTGGAAGCCAGGGGGTTACGTGGTCTTGTTTTCGCCTGCGCTTCACAAGCCTTGCGGCATTATTTTAAACTCGCTGAAGGCGGCTAATCTGCTCAGATGGAAGACCAAAAAGCAGAGAATTGCAGTAGTCAAGACGTCTCGTGACTAAAGCATTCACTAACTTTGCAGTGGCAGATTCTGAAGGACTGTGTCGGACAGATGCGATGCGTCTTAAAGAGTATGAAGCACCACGTCAGATTTCACCGACGTGATCCTGCATACTCATACATTCTACTAATAGTAACAGGTGCGCGCGCACAAACACCCGGAGACACAGACACATTTGATCATGAATTTCAAAACATAAAGCCCATTTCAACAAGTAATTGTAATGTGAGGTAACAATTTAGTACATGTAATGCACACAAATGTGGTATTGACTGAATCATGATGGCTGAAGGAATGGGCATCTGTGAACCTTTTGTAATTTTGGCTTTTCATATATGTAAGAAAATATATTTTCATTTACTTGATAACATGTTTTCGTGGTGTAGCATGTTATGTTTTGTTTTTGCACTAACTTGCTAGCATGTTCATTATTGTTGCAGACATCATGCTGCTTTTCATATTCACTGGAATTATTCCTCTTGGAAGGACACCAGAGCCTGATAAGGTGTACACCTTGTACACTTCCTGTAAGGCACAACTACTGAGGATGGACTCTTTTGCTGCATCTGACAAGTAAGTACAGGGAAAATGTTATAGTTAATATTAGAGTATTGTGGACTATGATTACAAAAGGGCAGAATATTATACAGCAAGCATGTTACTGTTCATTTTTCTGTGTTGCTCAGGGACCAGAGTAACTATCATTAACTGACTCAGTTGAAACTTTCAACACTATAAATAATCTGGTTCAGATGTCTTCCCAAGAGATGCACCCTGAGCACGCTGCCTCCATTGTGAGTAGATTTGTACACAACTGGTCAGCCTCAACGTCTGGCAGTTGTGCCAGGCATTGACACATAGTAGTGCATGGCTAGTTACTGGTGTAGCAAGTTGCATTGCATGTGTCTGCTGGGCAATCACAAATGATGTCAGACAGCAGTTCAGGGGCAGACACCTCTTGTGTGATCATAACAGGTGTAATGGCACCAGTTTCATTATCTTTCATGTACCCAAACTTTGTGGGATCTAGGTGAGTCATGACACAAAACAAGAAAGTTCCTGGGAAGTTTAAAGACAAACTGAATGGAGTGCCGATAGTTGAGTACGTTGGACTGAGATAAAAAAATGTATTCTATACTGCACCAAAAGGGAAGTCAGTCCAAAGCCAAAGGTATAAAAAAACAGCGATTAAAAAAAATCCGTCATGAACATTACAAGCAAGTATTAGATGGAGAACTAATGCCTGATTATCCAAACAAGACACTGAGATCAAACAAACATAATCTAGAAATGATCCAAACACATAAGAAGTCACTTGCAGTAGGGGACACAAAACGTGTGTTTCACACTAAGGAGAAGGCTTATGCACCTGGTCATTATGCACTTAAGTTATCTGAAGAAATAGCCGATGAATTGATCGATGAGTTAGTTACTGAAATGGTCCAAATGGTTAAAAATGAGTAACAGTGTCTGGGGTAATAATCTGTAATTCTTCTCTGACAAATGCCCTCTGTGGCGCAGGCTCATATAGATAATAAATCGGCGGGTTGCAGGGAACTATTTTTTTTATATTGTGTACGGACGTAGACCAAATGGGGTCGATTGCCCTGCGCCTGGCGTCATTTTCTGATTCTCCAGGTTGATATAGATATCTCACCTGTTTTGTAAACAAACTTGTGTCAGACGCCAGCGGCGGTCCTGACAGTGATGTTGTTTTTGGCTCTGTCATTGTTTTCAATTTAATAGCATCAGCGGGTTTTACATGTCCTTCGTTATTCATTGCTTTTATCACAGATGGTAATCTTTTAACCCACTCAGTGTTACGTGCGTCATGCATGAGTTCCTTAGAATACTGGTAACTGAAAAGTCTCTCTGATAATTGCTAATTAAAGTTTTCAACAATTGCCTGTGATCTGTGCACACCTGGTATCCCGCGTCTAACCTAGACACCATGCTTCACAAATAACTGATTAACAGCGCCCTTAAACTCACTCCCGTCATTGACTTGCACAAGTCTGGGGAATTTTAAAGGGCCTCTTTTATAGATACTTGATAATGCTGTTGCAACCATACTAGCATTTTTGTCAGTTATGGGCTCAGCGTCTTTATACCTTGGAGCAATGTCAACAACAGTCAGTGCATACTTGTAACGCTTGTATCGTGTGGTAAGAACAGGAGGTCCATTTGATGCGTGTCATTTGGTGTAGTGTTTTCAAAATGAGGTCTTGATATTTTTCTTGGAGCAGGGAGATAAACCTGCCAAATCGCCTGTCTCTGTAACTATTGTTTAATTTGATTGAGTGTTACATCACCACCCACGGCCGCGTGTAATTTCTGAATCGCGGTTTTACCCTTCTAATATCCGATTGGGGAGTAATATATTTTCGTTAGTTTATTTTCTATGTCTGTCATTTTTTCTAGCAATAAAAACTCCTGTAAAATATACAAATGTCATTCCCACTAGAACAAAGATTATCTCCCCGTTTCTTTGTTGTGGACTAGGTTGATAGTAATCGCTCAGTTTTGGCTGTGGGGTAGACATGTCATTGCCTGTAACGAGAAAATATTCCTTAATTGCGTCATCAACATTTGCGTCATCAACATTTGAAAATGTATCCTGCGCATGACCTTCAAGTCTGAGTTTTTCATTGATAAAATCAAGTTTCTCTATTCTTTGCTTTTCATACTCCTGCTGGGCTTGTGCTAATTTCTCTGATGCCTCATTGTGACGCTTCATTTCTAGAGCAGATTCCTCTCTACTCATTTTGAAAAGAGATAATTTGACCCACTGAAAGCAAGTGTGTTGACCATGGCCCCTCCAATCATAATAGCTATAGTTGCCATATTTTTATTTACATAGAAACATTTTCGGGAATAATTCCTTGCTTGACGAGAAAGTCTTTTGTCGCAATTGACGCTGTAACAACTAGAATTAGCTTAGCACTGTCTTCAAAGTCAATCTACTCAGGTCTGCCGATTTCATTTTGAGTAGACTTTTTCCTAACATAGAGTAAGCAACAGCTAGTCCGCTTATTACGGCAGAGTGATAGACAAGGTTCATTAAGTTTATTGTTTCGCTCATTTTCTAATGCAATATAAACTAAAATAGAAAATTTATTCACTGCATAAGAAATGGGTCCCTGGCTTTAGATGTTGCTAGTCATGTGGCGACTTTTGTTTTTGTTTTTGGAGTGTCTAATTTTTTGGACACTGTTCGAGTCTGTGGTTTGTATTTTTTGTATAATTGGTAACCTATGTAACCAAATCTGACAACAAATCCAGCAACTATATATTTTGTTGTTTTGGGTTTAGACTCAGTTGTTTGTCTCTCATTTTGTTGAGGGGGTGAATGTGTTGGTCCTGATGGTAGTGACACCCGCACTGTGGCTGGTGCTATTGATGGTCCTGACGGTGGGTCAGTTACATGAACCTTTTTTGTTAATGCTTGAAGCTGTAATTTTTTTGGTCTGTTCCATTCAGCTAATCTTTTTCCAGCCTCAACCCTGCCTTGACCTTTAGTCTTAGTCACCATTTGAACCTGTGTCAAGACAGGACTCATTTCTGGAGTCGTCTGGGTCTCGTCCATTTTCTACTGCAGTAAAATTTAATTTCTTAAAATCAATATGACTCCCAGTAACAAGCAAAGTTACCACAGGTGCAAGGTAATTGCCAAACTTGTAAAACATTACGCATGCTAATTTGCCAATTGAACTTGAAACAATAAGGTTGCTTTCAAGGTCGTGTGATAAGGTGTCAGTATCAACAGGTAGGAAGTGACTTACTGCTTTTGTGTATAGACAGACAAGAGATCGACTTAAATCACAAGTCATTAGTGAATCGATGTGATTTTCATATTTGGTGTGCAGTTTAATTAATTCCTCAGCTGTAATGGATTCTGCGTGCTAGCACCGACCCTCTTCACCATCTTCTTCAGCATGATGTTGAAGCAGGCCACAGTGGACCTCGACGATGACGACGCAGTGTACATCAGGTATCGTCTCGATGGCAGCCTGTTCAACCTCAGACGACTGCAGGCCCACACGAAAACCCTAGACCAACTGATTCGTGAGCTGCTCTTTGCTGATGACGCTGCCCTCGTTGCACACACAGAGAGAGCCTTGCAGCGCATTACGTCCTGCTTCGCAGATGCCGCCCAGCTCTTTGGACTTGAGGTCAGTCTGAAAAAGACAGAGGTCCTTCATCAGCCGGCACACAAGGAAGAGCATCGCCCTCCCCACATCACCATCGGCGAGTCCGAACTGAAGTCTGTACACCAGTTTACCTACCTTGGCTGCATCATCACGTCAGACGCCAAGCTGGACAAGGAGCTGGACAACAGGCTGGCAAAAGCGAACAGTGCTTTCGGGCGACTATTCAAGCGGGTGTGGCACAATCAACAGCTGAAAAAAGGCACCAAGATCAGCGTGTACAGAGCTGTCGTCCTCACCACCCTGCTGTACGGTTCCGAGTCCTGGGCCCTCTACCGCAGCCAACTACGACTCCTCGAACGCTTTCACCAGCGCTGCCTGCGTACCATCCTCAGCATTCACTGGAGTGACTATGTCACCAACGTCGAGGTCCTTGAACAGGCGGAAACTGTGAGCATCGAGGCTTTGCTGCTGCGGACACAGCTTCGCTGGGCGGGGCACGTCTCCAGGATGGAGGATCATCGCCTACCCAAGATCACTCTGTTTGGCGAGCTCGCCACTGGACACCGAGACAGAGGGGCACCAAAGAAGAGATACAAAGACGGTCTCAAGAAGTCACTTAATGCCTGCCAAATCGACCACCGCCAGTGGTCTTCGCTTGCTGCGGACCGTGACACGTGGCGCTCCACCATTCACAAGGCAGCTGTCTCCTTTGAGGACTCTCGCAGAGCTAACCTTAAGGACAAGCGGCTCAGAAGAAAAAACAGAGCTGTCGTAACTCAGAACCCTGACCAGACCTTCCCCTGCAGCCACTGCGGTTGAACCTGCCTGTCCCGGATTGGCCTCCGCAGCCACGAAAATGCCTGCAGACGACGTGGGCAAGCCCTATAGAATCTTCGTTCGCGAAGTCAAGCCAAGAGAGAATGGATTCTATATCTTCGGTCATGTATTGTTTTCCAAGATAAGCTTTTGATTTGCCTGAAACAACTACAGAGAGAAGGTGCTTTTTTTTAGAGTCTAAGTCTTTGTTTTCTACAGCGTTGATATCACTTAAAAGAAGTAATTCGTCTTGGTTGATTTTATAATAAAAAATATTAATTTTTGAAACTATAATTAAACTCTTAAAATGTGCATTTTAGTGTGTTAATGTTTACATCATCGATAGATTAATTAGCTCAGGTGTTAATTTGGCTTTAGTTGTCAATGGCATTGATTTTGGAAATCTTTATTTTCACAGAGTGCAATAAAGGAGAGTTGGGAAATGTGAGCGCAGTGGTCATTGTGAGCTTTGTTATCGAAAAATAGTTAATTAAGGTTTGTGTAATTAGGGTAATTAAAGATAAAACAAATTTTCCTAAAAATGTCTAATATCATATCTCTCAGGATGTTGACTGTCATGCTTGATCTCGTCAGGCTTTGGTGCTGGTTGGATCACTGGCTCAGGACGCTTGGCTGGTTTCTGGTAAGGAAGTACCTTACTCAGATTTCCACCTGATTGATGATCAAGAATAATGTTTTATTTATGTGTACCACAGCCACTTTTCATAAATTTTGTTTAATCTGGGTTTTTTTTTTTCACCTTATGACGGTATATAATTTTTTCTTGCACTCAGTGCTTTTACATTTGTGATGGCCACTTAAACCTCTTCACCGCAGGAGGATAGAAAACAACATCCAAACACAATAGGCACAGATCCTCATGAGCCCTTTCAACTACCTTCATGAGCCCCTGCAGTTCCTGATGAGGATCGATGTGTCTTTCCTGTCTTAACCCATTTAAGTCCAAGGGTGCCTTTCCCAAATTTGGGAGGTGTCACTAACACCAAACACCTATTTACTAGTTGCAGGAGACAGATTGGCTACCACAATTCAAGGGTAGTACCAGGTTAGCTTGGCACCAAGGTAATATTGCACTACCCTTTAATTATCATGGTCGATCCATCTCCTGCTCTTGAGCGTTGGTGTTAAATGGGTTAATACAGTGAACAGATATGAACATGTTTGGGCGGTCCGTGGCGCAGTGGTTAAGGAGCCTGCCACCAATGCCAAAGGTGCAAGGTTCAAAAACGGGTTCCGGCATCGGACTTTTCTCCTCTGGTAAGTGTCACCGTTAATTCGGGCGGACCGTCGGGGGTTCTTTCTCCGGGTACTCCGGTTCTTCCACCCCCCTCCCACTCCCCCAACCCCCACACTTTGGTACCGGTTTCAGGCCACTTTACAAATTTCAAATACAAGCGATCAAAAATGTCTGTAACTTCAGTAGCTGAACTGGCCCTTCGTCTGTCTTGTACTGTTTTTGTCTTCGGTGTAAATCCGTGTCTGTCACGTGAGTGTGCGTGTTGGGTTTCACTTCGCGGCGCTTTGAGTCGATTCACCCCAAAATTGAGAAAAAGCGCCTATATAATACCGATATTATTATTATTATTATTTAACATGTAGCAGAACTGAGAGTAAACTGAAGGATAAACTTTGCTGTATCAAGGCATAAATGTACACCCAGTAAAGATCTGTCCAGCACAAATCCTCCTAGGGTTGGCTCTACCCATTATTATGTGCTGCCCCTTGCATACACAATCTATCAAATGTATATGGGTGAAATACAGCAGCCGAAATCTACGCTGGGTGCATCATGCCTGGCTGGATTTGCATCGGATGATTTATGCTGTGTAGATTTATGCCTATTTAAAACCATCATAGTAAGTTTCAGTAACATTCAAGGGTCTAGCCAATAATGAAGTAATTGTGTTTCATATTTTTCACAATACAGTCTATTTCTCATTGTACATGTTGTAACATCTTCAAAGTCAAATTATGCTTGATGAAAAGGCTACTTTCCAGCACCTGAAAACTGTGCGAACAGTTTGTTTGACAGACTGAATTATTAAGAATTATTAATTGGATGTGAAAACATAGTGTGAAAAGCAGCACTGAGCGTAATAAATATGAACATTATATTTGACCTTTTTTTGTGTCTGTATATGTGTGCTTATGATTATGACAATTTAGTGCCAGTCTTTTGGTTGACACTTCCATAAGGAACACATAAGGGTATCAACTGTAACTGCTCTCATCTTTTAACCACTTTTTCAAGCAATATACAATTATTATTTAGCACTGACTGCATATTTAGATTCTTGCACACACAAACCACTTGTATCCCCAAAAGATATTTTTATGTATATGCTTGAAATTTTGTAATGCCTGAAAAATCTGCACAGGTTTCATGGACACACATACACACCTGGCAGCAGTGTCATGTCATATGTTTTTGTTTCACACATAGGGATCCTCACTGGAGGTAGCAGGCATGGCTTGTTTGCGATAAGGATGCTAGTGAGGGCATGTGTTGTGTTTTTGCCATCCACTGTTGCCTCATTGTGGTCCCAGTTGTCAGCGGCAGCTAGTACAAGGTCTTCATGACACTCTTTGGAAGGAAGATCAGCAGGTAAAACAACACCAGAAGGCAAGGGTGTCTGGCCAGCTGTAGCATGAACCGCAATGGAAGCGAGGATGTGTCTCAACACGTCATAAGAAATGTCATGCCCAAGTGCATACAGCTCGTCCACAAGCTTTCTGCTGCCATGTCCCTTATATGCATGCACCGATAATCCAAGATGTTTTGGGTAAATCACCTTAGTCGGCAGTGTTGTGATGTCGCACGCAATAGATACTGCTTGTTTATCCAGAGCTCCATCAGAGGCAGTGAGATATGGAACCTCGTCACTTAGCCATTTTAACGCTATGCAAAGAAGAGGGTCTACAAAGTCTTTACAACTGTCGACTGTCATTTCATTATATGAGGGAAATTTAGTTTTCAGTTTTCTGGTTGCCTGCACTTTAGTCCTCAAAATTCCAACAGCCTTGTGAACTGCTTGTTTATCAGTATGTACACATGTACTTGGTTCTCCTGTGACAGAGCCTGTCTGGGGTGGCTGTTGTGTTGTTTCCGCCAATTGCTTGCAAAGTGTGTGGGCAGCTCGCATAGCATCACCCACTGTCACTCCAGCCCAGCACACCAGGTCAGCGTAACCTCTTTCGGAAATAAATGCCCAGTTTGGGCACTCTGCCTGCAGTTTTACTTTCAATGCATGAGCTTTCATTATGACTTTTGGTGTGATATCACTTTGTGCAAGCAGATAATTGTACGAGTTAGTAATTGTTGAAAGAAAGAACACTTTTTTTTTTCATCTTCAATTTGAATACGAAACTTTACGATGACTTCCTGCTGTGGAGTGTCTAAACTTTCTACTTTTGTGCCTTTGTCATTTTGTTTCTTGACATATCTGGATAGGCAGTTGTTCTTTCTGTGATATCTTGCCTCCTCAGCCACCAGATCACCACAAGCTCAAACAAGGCGAATGAGCATTTCCTCATCATTTTTCTTCAGTGCTGCGGAGTATACCTGGTGGAATATACTGCATTTGTTTTTCTCAGTGATGGATGTTACCTGAGACTAGCTTCTGTCTTTGGAGGTCCTGTGATGTGCCGCACGTCTTATTGCAAATGAAGCAATTTTGCTTCCAGTTGAATAAGGTAGTGGACGATCGAAGGCGTGGTGGAGTTTTGGCAGTGTTTGTGTGTAATACTTCAGTATCTGTACTTGGAGTAGAGTTGTCATTTTCTAGATTGCAACTATCATCTGTGCCAAGACTCCACGGCATCAGGGGGTACAGATAAAAGGCGTTTTTTACAGTTTGATGGAACCCGGAATACTTCCATTTTACCGCCCTGAGCCCCCACAAACGCGTGGTGCATGCATGATTGGATGCTCATCGCAACTCAGTTTCGAAGATTGCGTTTGTTTTTGTGGGTTGCGTTTTGATTTGGTGCTGAGGTGTCGAAATCAAAATGGGCAAAGCAATGCTAAAGTGAATGGAAATAAACATAACAAACCTTTAATTAGGCGTAAAATGTACAAAGCGACCTTGCACCTTTACTTTTCTTAGGAAAAAAATAAGCTTAGTAGAATACATCGAAAGAACTCGTCGGCACACTAAAATTCACGACTACCGAGTCCGCGTGCATGCTGTATCACGTGGCGATCACGTGATTTTGGGATACCTTATTGTTGAGTAAGGATATTTGAGCTGCAAGCATGCTTTTTCGTAATGTATTCTTCTCCTAATATAATTAAGTGTGGAATTATTCTTTAAAAATAAAATTAAAATCCTATTGAGTAATATATAGTGCATACTGCAACCGAATATACGTTCAGTGAGGCCCGTGTAAACTACTGATCCCCAGTGAACATGGCTGCAACAGTCCTGGTTTCGTCTGCAGACGAACTGGAAACAAAATGTGCTACAGAAAAATGTCTCCATCATCCGGCGGTTTAAAATGAGTGCGTATTGCTTTTATTCACACTAGACTTTATTTTGGTATACCCAAACCTTTGTTACTCTCTAGAAAATCACTATCTCGTAAACGGCTGATTGCGGTCTATGAAGGGCACTGCTGCTGGACTAAGAGCGGTACTAGCAGCACCACAGACACGCATGCCAGAAGGTCACGGACTAAAGTGCCGTTTCCGTACTGTCCAGTCTCTTAGCCTTAGTCAGTCCCAGTCATCCCCTAATTTTTCAATTCCCTAAAAAACACTATCGCCCACCTGCTGCACATTTGCCATGCACAAAATACCAAACAAAAACAAAAAACAACAACAACAAAAAACCAGCACATCACCCGTCTCATTTCTTAGCTATGAAACTGGTTCCTTACCAACCCCACAACCAAGCACAGCTGAAATCAGCGTGCCCCTCAAATCACTACGTCAATGGCAACTCAACATAGGCCCACAATTGTCCACTGGATAAGCTCAGGATGGTATGAATCAAAGCACCACACATGTCTCCTCTCAGCTAACCACAAATTTCCAGCAAATTCCAACATTCAGCCCTACTACAAATTTTCAAACAAGGCAAAAATTATTTTAAAAAACACCGGTCCTTGCACTGCCTCAACTGTCAGATTTGAATATGTAACATGACCAGAAACAAAATGAAAATATGAAACAATTTGTGCAGTGCAACACTGAAACCTGCCCTGAAACATCACATAACGTACAAACTCTATAAAGCTAGACCCCTTACAACAGATTTTAGCCTATCTGAAGTGTTAAAATCCTTTGTGATGAGACCTAACTCGTTACAGTTTCCTAGCCCTGTGCAAACCACCAATACAGCGGTAGTCCGTGCATTTTTGTTGTCTTTGAAGTTGTTGTTCTTGCTAAAAGGGAGGCAACGTGTTACAATGTTGCAACAAAGTGGAGAGTTTTGTCCCCTAGTACATCTCCTTGAAGCCATCGCCGTACGGATTCATCGCGACTAAAACCGCTACCGACACGCAAAGGGTTAATGATGATTTTCACCCTGATACTGCCTCAGGGGTCTCTCAGTCAGCAGAAATAAACAGCGAATCAGGCATTACCTTTGGGCTAGACTGTATGATGGTCGACTAAGTCTCAAGTCAGTGTTTAACTTTAGATTACCTTTAGAGGTGGTGTCTGGAGTATTCAAGGAGGGGTTTTACCTATAATAGGGGGGACAAGTCGTCTCTCGAAGGTTAGAGAGTAGTCCAGCAGTATAGGTCCCCACTTTGACACTCAACTCTCGCTTGTGGCTCCACGTAGCTGCAGCATGCGCAGCGGCCACACCACGGGCAACAGCTTCGACTGGCTGGCTAAACCAAGTGAGGGGAAACCGAGGGTCTCAAACCCTTGGTGAGGCAGGACTTGCTCGTCCTAGCAGGCAAAGTCTGTCACCGGCCGACTGGGCGGAGGAAACTCAATGAAGGGTTCAACGGCCAAGAGGGCGGGTCAGCAGTGCACTGTAGAGTGCATAGGGCATGTCAGAGCACAAAAGAAGACACGGCCATCCACTGCAGCCAAGGAAGTTACCAGTTTTAACGTCTCATCGTGCCACTGGGCTCTGATTTCTGCGGCCGAGAGGGTGGGGTTGCTCCAGCGCAACAGCTTCTCCACCAAAATCTCCTTCACGCGCAGGTTTTGTGCATGGATCTTCAACTTCACCAAATCTGCTTCTTCATCTTCTTTTTTCTTCTGCCTCCTCCAAATGCCCTGCGGCGATGGGGAACGGGCGAACCGACAGGTAGAGGTTATTACTGAGAGTCGTAGCTCCGAACCTGCACGTAGGCGGCCTGTGGACCAGTGGTCGCTCTTCCCTGTACCAGGGGCAGCAGGGAAGTTCGGCAGCATCCCAGGCGACTGAGCAGCCCTCTTCAGGACAGCACTGCTCACCCTAGTAATGGAGGGAACTAGAAAACATGTTCCAAACATTGCCTGCCCTACACAAACCGGTCAGCTTACCGCGGCTGGCGGTTTAACCCTTTTATGCGGTCGAAAAGAAAAACAAAGAAAAAACTTATTCTCGGTACGTGGAATGTACGAACCCTGTTGGAGAGAGATCAGACGAAGAGACCGCACAGAAGAACAGCCCTCAGCCAGGGAGCTAGCGAGATATAAGATCGACATTGCGGCTCTTAGTGAAACCAGATTTGCTGACGAAGGCTCGATCTATGACCCTGAGGGTGGGTACACCTTTTTCTGGAAGGGCAAAGCTGAGAACGAGGACAGGATACACGGGGTTGGCTTCGCCATCCGCACCACGCTCCTCCGACAGCTGCCTTCTCTTCCCACTGGCATCAGCGAACGAGTGATGATGAAGCTCCGTTTCCAATCTCTCACACCCGACATGTCACTATCATCAGCGCCTAAGCTCCGACACTCACCAGCGCCGATGACGACAAGGAGGCGTTCTATGAGAGCCTCGACTCCCTCCTGAAGTCCACTCCTGCAAGTGACAAACTCATCGTGCTTGGTGACTTCAATGCTCGAGTTAGGCGCGAATGTGACTGCTGGAAAGGAGTGATGGGCCCACACGGACTGGGCAAGATGAACAGCAATGGCCTGCTGCTGCTGACATTGTGCGCTGTGAATGAACTCGCCATCACCAACACCCTCTTCAGGCTGGATAGTAAGTACAAGACAACATGGCTGCATCCTAGGTCCAAGCAGTGGCATCTCATGTCATTGTCCGCCAGCGGGATACTCGTGATGTCAGAATCACCTAAGCCATGAGAGGAGCCGAGTGCTGGACCGACCATCGGCTGGTGCGGTCTGTCCTCAACCTGCACATTGCACCAGCACACAGGAAGAAGCCGAAGCTCACCCGACCTTCATTCAACCTGGCCAAGCTTAAGCGCCCTGACGTCAAGGAAAACTTTCAGTCCCACCTTGATGACCTGCTAACTGCCCATGGACCATTGACTGGCAACCCAACTGAAATGTGGAACCAGTTCAAGGGGATGGTGGCGGAGTCTGCCAAAGACGTGCTTGGACCCAAGCAGAGGGTACACCAGGATTGGTTCGATGAGAACAATGAAGAGATCAACAAGCTACTGGAGCAAAAGCGCAGTGCCTTCATCGAGTGGCAGAACGACATCAACTCCTTGTCCAAGAAAGACGCTTCAAACACCTCCAGAGAAAAGCCCAGAGAGAGCTCCGCAACATGCCGGACACCTGGTGGTACAGCAAGGCAAAAGAACTTGAACACTTTGCTGAATCCAACAAATCCAAGGAGTTTTTAAGCGCTATGAAAGCTGTCTACGGCCCTGCCAGACCCAGCACAACTCCTCTCTTTTCTTCCGACGGCTTCACCTTGCTGAAGGACAAAGGCAGCATAACTGAGCGCTGGAGAGAACACTTCTCAAATCTGTTGAACATGCCTTCCACTGTCGACCCCACGGCCCTGGACATGATTCCCCAGAAGCAGACACTGGATGACCTTGACCTCCCGCCTACCCTGGTCAAGAAAGCGATCAACCAGACTAGCTCCGGCAAGGTTGCAGGCATGGGTGGCATCCCGCAGAGCTCTTCAAAGCAGCTGGACCTGAGACCCTTGACGCCTTCCTCAACATTCTTACATGCATCTGGGCAGAGGAGTACATGCCACAGGAATTTAGAAATGCTACAATCGTCTCCCTGTTCAAGAACAAGGGCAGCAAAGCAGTCTGTGCCAATTACAGAGGGATCTCACTCTTGTCCATTGGTGGCAAGATCCTCGCGAGAGTCATCCTCAACCGCCTGATCAGCTCTGTATCTGAGGAAGCACTCCCAGAGGCTCAGTGTGGCTTCAGACCCGGCCGCAGCACAGTCGACATGGTCTTCTCTGTGACAGGTCCAGGAGAAATGCATTGAGCAGCACATGGACCTCTCCGCTGTCTTCATATATCTGACCAAAGCATTCGACACCGTGAACAGAGAAGCGCTTTGAGTCATCATCGCAAAGCTCGGCTGTCCCAGGAAGTTCACCAACATCATCCGTCTCTTCCATGATGGAATGGTAGGAGTTGTCCAGTCAAACACATCCGCACCCTTCGCACCCTTCGACATTTCCAACGATGTGAAACAAGGTTGTGTTCTTGCCCCCGTGATGTTCAACCTGTTCTTCACGTGTGTCCTGACCCATGCAGTACGCGACCTTGAGAAGGGAGTGTATCTGAAGTACAGACTAGACGGCTCTCTCTTCGAGCTTCGTCGACTGAACGCCAGGACCAAGTCCATCGAGAGACTGATCATTGAGGCGCTGTTTGCCGATGACTGTGCGCTGATGGCGCACACGGAGTCTGACCTCCAGACCATCGTCAACAGGTTCTCGGAAGCCTCTCGACTGTTTGGCCTCACCATCAGTCTCAACAAGACCGAGGTCCTGCATCAACCAGCCCCAAGCACAAGAGCCCCCCCCCCCCCCCCCCCCCCTATCCAAAGTGCATTTCGAAGGCACCGAGCTGAAGACTGTCGACCAGTTCAGGTACCTGGGGAGCATCATCTCTTCTGACGATACTATCGACAAGGAAATCGCAGCTCGCATCAGCAAAGCCAGCCAAGCCCTGGGTCGTCTGCGCACTCGTGTGTTGAATAACAACAACGTCAAGCTCTCCACCAAGATCATAGTCTGCAAGGCAGTAGTCCTCCCCAGCCTCCTCTACGGCTGTGAGTCATGGACGCTGTACAGAAAGCACCTCAAGCAGCTCGAACGTTTCCACATGAGATCCCTGCGCTCACTCATGGGCATCAAATGGCAAGACAAGGTGACAAACCTGGAAGTCTTGGACAATGCTGGCTTAGTGAGTGTTGAAGCCTTGATCCTAAAGACACAACTTCCGTGGACAGGTCATGTCATACGCATGGATGATTCTCGTATGCCACGCCAACTCCTGTATGGTTGTAAAGACGGTGTTTTTACGTTGTACTCAATTAAATCGTTACATATAAACGTTTATGGAATGAGTGTGTGCGTGGGCTTTCTGCCAATCTGTATAAAGGTGGGTGTTCTATCTCTGTTTACTAGACTCTTTCATCCACCACACACGCGCTTACAAACAAGGACAAAGGCCACACAGTTATCTCTCTTTGCCCTCTGTTTAACTTATTCTCATACACTCATAACATACATTAAACCACACAATTCACATCATATAAACCAATCTACACAAATAACAATTCACATCATATAAACCAATCTGCACAAATAAATAACAAGTGGCATATAGATTATTCACAACTTCGGCGCTCACACATTCACTCGCTACCGTAGAGGTCGTTGTCTCTCGAGAGAGACGTCACTCGACTCCTCTTTATACTAGTGTCGACACAGTCAATATCACATTGACGACTTGACGGAGATTCCCGAACTGAATATTACTATTCAATGACTACTCACAGATTTAGAACATTCCTAGGCGTGAAATTAACGGCGCTAGGCGATAATAGGCTACACTGACGGAGCACTGCATGTGGTCCTGTAGCACGAATCTGTGGCTTACTTCGCTACCGTTGCTGCTCGTAGCACCAGTGATGGTAGGACGAAGGAGAGATGAAGGCTTGATGTCCGCACCTGGTCACGTACGTGATGCCTTCAGGACAGCTTCATCGGCCCTACTCCAGGGGTGTCCGCTCCGTACCGGCCCCGCTGTACACAACATTTATACACTCATAAATGTTCGCTCTTATACCTAAAAAGTCTGAATGTGTCTTCGACACATTATTATACTTTAGAGCGCTCTAGATCATTTCCTCTGAAAAATGTCTTCTTTATGCCACCATACTACAGTCACTATTGTCATAATTCTTATGACAATTCCTATAGCCACTTTAACACAGTGCACACAATTCCTATAGCCACTTTAACACAGTGCACACAATTCCTATAGCCACTTTAACACTTTACACACATTTTACGTACCTACACCCAATGGATTATGAGCCAAATATTACAATCACAGCTCACCTCCAATTCGTAACATATTACTGCACATTTCATCATTAGGTATACCTAAATATATACTGAATTCTATTCCTATTTCAGTCCCACATCTTCACATATGAATGAATACAACATGACATCCTAGTTATAACTACATCACATAATTACATGACTAAACAAGTATTGACACGAGCCATCGCATTTCCTTCAAACATGGCTCTTCTGCACTCTAATAATAATTCATAAAACAATACTTTCTTTTTCATCTGAATAGCGTTACAGGTCATTATAAATACCGGTAATAAAAGAATAAATACCTGTATTCAATATACAGCTATCGAATTCTCTAGCCAGAATTCTTCCTCAGAGCCCTAGCGAAAACGACCGCTCGGCTCGACTGGTATAGCATCTCTAACTGGCAATTATTCCCGAACCCACACTGTCACTCCCACACGTGACACGTGAACATCGCTCACCGCTACATTACCGCACGTGAACAATGCTTATCTATACATTACCGCTCGTGAACAATGCTTATCTCTACATTATTCGCATGTGTACATTCGGTCCAACTGCTAATGACGTCACACCATCGTCCGACCGAAAACCTGCACTAAAGGCGTTCGTTACAATGGTGCACTCTCAAAAGGCCACAGGAAGCAAGGACGGCCAAAGAAACGCTTCAAAGACTGCATAAAAGACAGCCTCAAGTACTGCGTCTTCCCGGTAAAGGAACTTGAAGCACAAGCACAAGACAGATCTGGCTGGCGTGCCGCCACCAGGAAAGCCTGCATGCTCTTTGAACAAAATCGGCGCGAACGGATCACCAGTGCCAGAGCTCGCAGAAAAACAGCGTCGACTCTCCCTACAGCTACGTTCCAGTGCCCCATTGCCCTCGCAGGTTTGGCTTCAGGATTGGCTTGGCCAGCCACACCCGCAACCACAAACAGAAGTCATGCACAATGACATCGGTTTCGATTGTCTACCCATTACATTACCTTTAGAGGACACCCCACGTTTGTATCAGTGTATATTTTTTTAACAGCTTGGATTTTTTTACGTTGAATTAAAAATAAAATGAAATAAAATAAATTGGCAACTGTCAATGAAGGGGCTAATGTAATGTAAACCAAATTAAGCCATTGCATCATGCGACTGACTTTTGAAAACTTGGTTATTGTCCAAAGAAGGCTACATTACAGATTGGCATATTCGAGTAGATCAACAATTTAGTCTAAGGGCGGTGCCAGAATAGCTTGGCGCCTCAGGTGCCAAGCTACTCTGGCAGCACCCTTGAACTATCTATCTATATATCCCGTAGTCTTGCCGACCGTTGGGACACCACTGATGACTTGGCAACCCGCTCCCTCCATTCCATTCTGTTCTCTGCCATTCTTAGTGTGTCGCTCAGCTGCAGTCCTGTCCATTCTGAGATATTGTCCTCCCATCTTTTTCTCTGTCTTCCTCTCCTTTGCTCTCCTTGCACAGTGCCTTGCAGGATTGTCTTGGCAAGCCCTGATGATCCCGTGACATGCCCATACCACTTAAGTTTGCGTTTTTTCACAATGGCTAATAGGTCTTCATAGGGTTCGATGGCTTGCCTGATTCTGCTTCCCATTTTTTCCTTCGTGATATGATCTCTGTACGAAATGCCAAGCAGCCTTCGAAAACATCTCATATCAGTGGCTTGTATCCTCCTTTCGAGGTCTGCTGTGAGGGTCTATGACTCACAGGCATTTAAGAACACTGAGATGACTAAGGAGCGCATCAGTTTGATATTGGAGCAGAGTGTGATGTTTCTGTCCTTCCATATTATGGTCTTCAGTCTTGTCAGTGCTGTTGTTGTCTGCGCAATCCTGGACAGTATTTCTGGTTTTGACCCACCCATCTGTCACAATGGCTCCTAAGTATTTGAATTTCTTAACTGTTTCCAGTTTTTGGCCTCCAACCGTGATTTCAGTGCCAATGCCACTGGCGTTATTGATCATCAGTTTGGTCTTCTCTGCGCTGATTTCCATACCAAACGCAATGGCTTTACTGTCCACATTTACCACCAGCTGAGCTAGCTCCTCCTTGTTCCCGCGAGACCATCAATGTCGTCCGCGAAGCGCAAGTTCTTCATTGTTTAGCCTCCAATACTGACAGTTCCTTCATGATCTTTCAGAGCGTCTCTCATGATTCTTTCCAGGAAGATGTTGAAAAGAGTAGGTGAGAGCAAGCAGCCTTGTCTGACTCCGACTGCTGTCCTAAACCAATTTCCTATTTTGCCGTTGAACTAGCATAGTCAAATTCATTTCAAGTAATAGTGATGATAAGGGTTAAAGCAGTTGCACTTCATGTCATGAGAAGCCTTCCATTATTACCTCTAGGTAGACCACTTCCTATAGAGAGGCGTACCTTGCGCCACCCGGCAGTGATGCAGAAAGATTTGAAGACGAAAAACGTATGATTCATCGCTTACCTTTAGCTGTCATTAGCGATTTTTATCGAGATGATTCCTGCTGGAATCACCGCGACGAAAACCGCTACCGACAGCTAAAGAGTTTTAAAGGCTCTAGTCGCTCCCGGAGCATTCTCAAAATTGCATAAAACTGTTTGACGAATATTAACTCTCTCTCTCTCTCTCTCTCTCTCTCTCTCTCTCTCTCTCTCTCTCTCTCTCTCTCTCTCTCTCTCTCTCTCTCTCTCTCTCTCTCTCTCTCTCTCTCTCTCTCTCTCTCTCTCGAGTTTGCAGTTGCTGTTCAAACTAAGTTTTTAACATTCATGTTTAATCAGGCTCTTAGTGTGTGTGTGTGTGTGTGTGTGTGTGTGTGTGTGTGTGTGTGTGTGTGTGTGTGTGTGTGTGTGCGTGTGAGTGAGCTAACTTCTTTTTTTTTATGCTCACGTTTTGCCTTTCCAGTTTTATTAGTTTTAGTCACGCGCGTGAGATTGATGTGTGAGTGCGTGTGCAAGGACATGATTGAAAAAAGGTCTGTGTACCTAATCATTTATCCTTGAGAAATAAAGTTTCATTTCATTTCATTTCATTTCATCTCTCTCTCTCTCTCTCTCTCTCTCTCTCTCTCTCTCTCTCTCTCTCTCTCTCTGCGCCACCGAGGATACACTGTCAAACCTACCTTTTCACATCTCCGCTTCAAATGTGTAGTTGTTCTATTCATCTGGAACTAAAGTTCTGAAGTGGAGCGTGGGTAGATGTGCAACAGTCACGGATTCTTTTATATGTGATAAATAATCCTGAAAGGTGGTTGTGAACACTTCAAATGTTATTTTTGTTCCACGACTTTCGTTAGCCTAACCTTGGAGTAGATCTACAACACAGCACCAAGTGTGTTTTGATTTCTTGAATACTTTTTGTGAATGTTTGCAATAGTGTGGGCTTGAAAAAACTTACAATCCTTCAGTGGCAGTACATTCGAGTTGTTCGGAGAGCCTTTGGACGGTGAGCCTTTGTTTTTCATTCCACGGCGTTCGTCTTTGTCCAACCGACATCGGAGTACTGCAGTGAGTCTATTGTTTCCTGAATTGACTTTTGTGTGAGTTCTGAACTTCTTTTTAATTAACTGTGCATGGCTCAGGTGAGCGTGTACTTCTTATATGCTCTAACTAAAAATGATTTGTCAAACAGACTGAAAATTACGTTTTGGCATTGATAACATTGATTGCGTTCATTTGTGCGTCTCGCGCCTTTTGGATCTAGAACGGCTGACGCGTCACCTGGAACTTGAGCAGCTGACTCGGACAAATTATCTCCCTCTCGCGAGTGCCTTCCCCTAGAAAAAAAATGTATCCCAATCACGCATTGGTATCATAGTCATGCTGTCAAATAACTAATTTCATGCACTATGATTGCCATTTCTGCAGCGCACAAACAACTCCTTGCCAATAAAATGTATATCCATCACCATGTCTGAAACATCCGCTACACCTACTGTAGCTACCCGTAATGTTTTCCAGCTACAGGATACTCGCGATGAACTACAAAAGGTTCTGCATTGTTCTCTCGAGGAGTTATGCGTATGGCGACGTGTCCTTTTGAGACGCTACTGTAAACCCGCGTCACACCAGTCATGTCTACAGATTGAACACCGTGATGACGCTGAAGCCACTGTACAGGTCCACTGCACCGAGCCCCTTCTTGGCCCATCAATACCGCCTGCTCACCTGTCCAAGACGATCATCAGACTAATCACAGATGACGATAAACTTATTACATACAGTCTTTGCTTCAAGCACGTTGAAAACACCGGAACCCTGCTAGCCCAAGGTGTTCTCTGCCCCCTGGTTGGAGAGGATGAAATCGATAGTCTTGGACCGCTAGTAGCGTCAATCTTGGATGTGGACTGCCCAACCGCTGCCCTGGAGAAGGCGTATGCACGTCAGATGGCCTCCATCCAGATGCTTGCGGTATTTTTAGACTTCGCCCCAGCACCTGGAATTCTGAAAGAAACTTGCTTTGACACTTCTACCAAAGCCGAGTGGTCTGACATCGACGAGGAGACACTACTGAAATGCTGCCATTCTCCAGTCGCAAAGGGCAAGCATGACATGTCTGAACCGGAGTGGTCAGACATAGAGGAAGAGGAACTTCTCAACTGCTGCTCCACACCAACAAGTTCCAGCATGCAGCGCATTTGCAGCTCCGCGCGCCGCTATCGTCGCCTACCCACCGTCTTCACCACGCCCCACTTGTTTACAAAGATTGCACAGGTAGGAAAGAAAATCAATGAATTGACACATACATTTAAAGCTGCCTCAAAAGCGCTCGAGGCCAGATTCACTGACCTTGGGAAGGAGGGTGTTGCTGCAGTTAAAGCTGTAGAATCCCGAACTGTCATCCGGGATAACAAAAACAAAGCCCTGCTAGGTCAGCTTGACGCTGCAGTAAAAGCGTTCGAGTCCCGGGTGGCTGACCTGGAAAGGGAGAAGGTCGCGCTAGCCAGTCAGCTTGGCGCCACTCTGAAAGCTCTAGAGTCCCGGGTCGCTGATCTGAAAAAAGAGAACATCACTCTGGTTAGTCAGCTTGTCGCCGCTAATAAGGGCATCACAGCACTGCAAGCACCGCAACAATCTGTGGCTTCATCGGGCGTCCAGGTCACTGATTTCAAGCCGTCAGGAGCCTGCAGGTCCTCACTGTCCACTGAGAAGCCTACAACGTGTGAAGTGGCTGCCACTGCCACTGTCTCCACAGGTAATAGCTTTTCCGTCCTAGATGACAACAGTGAAGACTCAAACCCTATTGTTCCCAAGAGCGGGAACTGCACTGGCCGGATGAAATCGGCTATACCGGGAAAAGGTGCAGTCCCCGACAGCAATGATCGGCCAGCTACGTCCTCTACACATAATGACTTCCTCTCATCATGCGAACAGCTTCTCCAGCAGCCTATCATGGGCGAGGTTACCTTCCTCTTTGTTGGAGACTCCGTGCTCCGTCCAGTTGATGTCTACAGGATGGTGCCGGCAGGCAGTAGAGTCCAAAAATGTGCAGTCCCTGGTCTACAAATTGCTGACATTGAGAAGTGGGTAACTACCCAGCCAGGCCCACATCACCACGTGCAGCATCTCACCATCCATGTTGGGGTTAATGACTGCACTGACAAGTCAGCTGTGGAGGAACGCAGGTGGTTCCCATCTCCTTCAGACATGCAAGAAAGCCTTTCCCGCTGCCAGACTACACATGTCTTCCATTGTACCTGCGAAAGGTGCACACCCAAAAAAGCCAGCAACCCTGACGTCAAATGTGAACTTGAGCACTGCTTGCAAGAAACTTGGCGTTGAGTTCATAGACCATAGCAGCATCTTTCTCACTGCTAATCAAGCACCGCGTCAAGCTCTCTACCGAGACTCACTACTCCCCAGCCCCCGTGGCACAAGGTACTTGGCACTCAACGTAGCTGCTGTATTTGCGTCTCCATCCAGTGACAACCCCCACACTGGGAATCGCTCACACAGGGTTACAGCGGGCAGAGAATCAGAGCACACGCCCGCTCGAAACAATTACCGTCGACAACACAGCTTTAACCCCTGCGGGCACATTGCACACTCTCAGCAGTCTCTGCAGTCAGAGACTCCTCAGCGTTCTGAAGAGCTCGGCCAGACACGTCTATACAGTGCGGTGGTTGCTGGAGCGCCCTCTACCCAGCATACGCCTACTGGGGCTCAGAGTTTAACAGATGCACACATGTTGACACCCCCGCACTATGACCCTGCTACTAAATCACCTTCTGCAGGTCAGCCATTCTACCTGCCTCGTACTCATCACATGGCGTCACACCCCCTCTACAGCAACAACTCTGAGATGGGTATGTCTGCCCAGCATGTCTACCGGCCTACATCACCCACACCCACACACTTTCAGCCCAGCGTCAACCCCTTGGAGATGGGGCAGCCTGTCTACTCACCTGGCTTCAAGGTCCCTTCAGCTCCACATGCACAACCCTTTGACCCCCTGCGGCTTGTTGCAGAACTCCTAAAACCCTACATTATGAGCTGAGTTTGCAGTACGATACACGGTGGCATGCCCCACTCTATGCTCATAACCTTCATACACCTCATATCTCTGTGTGAGAAAGATGATGGGCATAAACTTGGGTATGGCCTTCTTATTTTATTTTGGTAGTCTCAATCACAGTTTTGTCACTGGCTTACTCCATTTTATGCCCCACGCTTTAGCCCAACTGGAAATCTACATGTCTAGACACTCACCGTCCAATACATGTTGGACGGCGCAGGGCATAGAATAGGGTATGACCCTGTAGTTCTAACAATATATTCCGATGTGATGCCGATTCAAGATCTTCATCGACCGTTGATTGTGAGCTGCGTCTGAGAAAGAAAATGAAATATTGCTTTACTAGCATATGTTGCCGCTTTACTAATGTTGCATATCTGAGACTTTTCACTTGTCGAAGGTGTTAAGCATAAAACTGAATATGACATCTCTCTGCGTTTGAAATGATATTCTCGACAGGATCCTTTCAGCATGTCAGTAGCATAATTTATTTTATGCCCATCGCTTTTTTTTTCTTTCCCCTTTACTGTATTGTCTTGACGTGCACTCATACACATTATTCGAGGAAGGCGGTGAGCATAGAATAGACTATGACTCTCTATTTATTTTAATTCGTTGGTGATATTCACTACATCATAATCACTAGAATGTTTCATTGTCTGCCTGTCGACTTATCTAATATGTCAGGCTATTCTAGGCGCTCATACTCAATACAACAGAAATGTAACGGGCATAGAGTGTCTTATGATTCCTTCAGTATTATATGCCGATATATTACTAGCTGAAAATAGTAATTCATGGACTAGCATGTCTTACTGTATTTGGATTACTAATATCTATTTAATATCTTAAATGTGTGCTGCGATGGCATCATCTTGACATATCGTGCGAGTGTTGACACTTTCATCACAAGCATATTTGTATCTGCTTTTGATTTTCTTGGGATTTGTCCGGACATAAGAAATTGCTGGACGCTTATGCGATTTAAAAAATAATAATTTTGGCAGCATTGAGTTATAGGAACATTGAACTCTCATTTGTGCCACGTACCGTGTTTGGAAATCTTATTGCGTGTCATTGCTTATTGCATAGATTAGATCGTTCGTGTTAAACCTGTTATCGGGTATTTAGCTTCGGTTATTTAGCTTTACTTTCTCATTCTCTTGTTACTTCACATGTGCAACCAGTTTCTTTTTTCTCCCATTATCCTGTAGTCAGAAAGACATGTCACCAAATACTAACAACCCAGATCGTCTCTTAAACATTGGCCACCTTAATGTGTATCATCTCTGCCGCAAAATACCAGACATCACAATTCTCTTAAATCAGCCATCACAATTTCATATCTTTGGCTTTACTGAATCCCGCCTGACAGACAATATCAGTGATCAGGCAATCTCCATACCAAATTTTGCTATTCTACGTCGTGATGCCTCTGTTCTAGGTCAAACTGGCATAGTAATATACATTCATGACTCTATAATTCAATATGTGACTAGAAGATTTGACCTAGAATCAAAGGAAATTGAATGCATGTGGCTGGAAATAAAAACATCGAAGTCATCACCCGTTCTTGTAGGGTTTATTTATAGAAATCCAGCGGCCACAGTGGCATGGCTTGATGACTTTGAATCAATGATTGACACAGTACAGAAATGCAGGGGTGATATACATATCCTAGGTGATTTTAATGTTGATTTGTTAAAAGACTGTTACTCTTCGTGGAATTCAATGATCTCTTTTCTTGGTTTAACACAAGTTGTTCAGTCGCCCACACGAGTTACTTCATCTTCTGCGACAATGATAGACCATATCTATACTACAAATGTAAATGCTGTTAATAATGTCCATGTTCTCAAATTTTCTATCAGTGATCACTTCCCAGTATCTTTCTCGCTGTCTGCCAAATTAGCTAAGAAATTTTGCACAGGGCATACTACTATTATTTACAGGTCTTTCAAAAAATTTAACCAGAATGCCTTTCTCTATGACTTATCCAATATCCCATTTAATGATATGTTAAATTACAATGACCCAAATGAAGCCCTCACCCGCTGGTATGAACTGTTCCTCGGTGTTCTAGATAAACGTGCCCCAGTGCGAACAAAACGTGTCAAACATCCCACAATCCCTGAATGGCTAACTGGAGAAATAAAAGCAGCCATGCAACTCAGAGATACACTTAAGAAAGAAAAGAAATTTGTTGACTATAAAAAACAAAGAAATTTTGTCAAATCTTTAGTCTGAAAAGCTCAAAGACAACATGCCGAACAGATCATTGCAGACGGCAAGGACCTACGCTCTGTTTGGCAAGTTATCAACACCTTTACTAAAGGTCACAATCACAGAGACATGAACATTGTACTTGAGCTCACTGCAGATACCTTCAATACCCACTTTCTTAGCATAGCTGAGACTTTAGCACGCACTAATACAAATGATCCTGTGAAATACCAATGTTCTGAGCAACTACGATTTCACAGTAACAGTACTGCTGGTTGTGTTTTTTCACTCCCCCCAATGACTGTTTTTGACGTGGGTAAATATATATCTAATATGAAAAAGAGGTCATGTGGTTCAGATGGCATCAGTTGCGAAATTCTTAAAATAGCTCTGCCCTACATAGTTGAGTCTCTAACGTTCATTTACAATCTTTCTATTCAAAGAAATATTTTCCCTGATGAGTTAAAAACAGCTAAGGTCATTCCTCTTCCCAAAAGCAAAAACTTAAACTCATTGAATGATTATAGACCTATCTCCATTCTACCAGTCATCTCAAAACCTATTGAAAAACATATCCATACACATCTGCAAAATTTTCTAGAACAGAACTGTCTACTCAGTAAAATGCAGTCTGGGTTTCGCCCGCAACACTCTTGCCAAACTGCCCTTATACATATCATTGATAAATGGCTTACAGCCATTAATAATTCTCAGTTATCAGGTGCAGTTTTTCTTGACCTTAAAAAAGCCTTTGATTTAGTCAACCACTCTATCTTATTAAAAAAGCTACCGATGTATCACATCGATTCCAATACCGTACATCTGATATCATCCTATTTAAGTGACAGAAGACAGAAAGTTTTGCTTAATGGTAATTACTCGAGTGAAGGTTTAGTAACGTGTGGTGTTCCTCAGGGGTCAACTTTGGGCCCATTGTTGTTCAACATATTTATCAATGATTTACCATTCTCTATCTCACATCCCGATGCAACATGTGACTTATTTGCTGATGACACTACCATACATACATCAAACAGCGACTTGCCAAAAGTAAACGAAGTTCTCCAACAAAGTCTTGATGAGGTTTCAAGCTGGTGCCAACATAATCATATGATAATTAGTGTCCAAAAGACAAAGAGTATGTTGATTACTTCACGCCAAAAACATCAACGTGGTCTTCTGCCCTTAACATTATACTTGAACTCTGAGCCCCTTGATCAAGTTAAAAAACATCGTTTGCTTGGAGTCACAGTAGATTACCAGCTCAGCTGGGAACCACATATCGAAAACACATGCAAAACAATATCTAAAAATCTATTCCTGCTATCAAAACTAAGTCAAATAGTTAACACTGACACCAGAAGACTCTTTCTCCATGCCCACATTAAGACACACTGTGATTACTGCTCTACTATCTGGGATGGATGCAGTGAGGTACATTTAAAAAAAACTTAACTCATTGTATCATCGAGGGGTAAAGTTAACTGTGCCTGGTCCCTCTCCCACCGACGAAAAGTTTAGAACTATCCGACTGCTAAACCTAAACAAACAGTTCACATTTAATCGATGCATACTTATGCATAAAATTCTTCACCATAAAACCCCATCTTACCTTCGTATGTTATTTTTGGATAGTCAAAGACAAAACACGAGGAACAGTACAGCTACCATGGGCCAGGCTCGATATATATAAAACCGGCCTTTTGTTCTCAGGTGCCAAAGCCTGGAACGAACTACCACCACAAATTAAATCCATTTCTAACTCTAGAACCTTCAAAACTCGTTTATATAACATCTTGTTACAGTAACTTAATACCTGAACGGACTACTTATATATATATATATATATATATATATATATATATATATATATATATATATATATATATATATATATATATATATATATATATATATATATATATATATATATATATATATATATATATATATATTATTCACTGTTATTGATATGTGTGCGCATTATTTGCATTGTTTTTTTGTTTGTTGTTTGTTTTTTCTTCAGTTTATTTCTTCATGTTTCGATTTATTGTGTTTCTCTTACTCTTTGCTATTAATGTTTCTTTTCTAACAGGACAGTTTGTAAGAGAGGCGTTTCGCCTAAAACTTTATCCTGTCAATAAAACGTTTCATCATCATCATCATCTCTCTCTCTCTCTCTCTCTCACTCTCTCCTCTCTCTCTCTCTCTCTCTCTCTCTCTCTCTCCTCTCTCTCTCTCTCTCTCTCTCTCTCTCTCTCTCTCGCCTGTGCGCCTAATATCTCAATCCTTGATAAATAAAGTTTCAGTCAGTCAGTCAGTCAGTCAGTCAGTCTCTCTCTCTCTCTCTCTCTCTCTCTCTCTCTCTCTCTCTCTCTCTCTCTCTCTCTCTCTCTCTCTCTCTCTCTCTCTCTCTCTCTCTCTCTCGATATTATTATTATCTTTTTAAAATTTAATTCTATTTGTCTTGTTACTTTTCTTGATGTTATTTTTTAAATGTTATTAAGGGCAGTCACAAAAAAGGCCTGCGTGTGTACTGTCTTTATCCTTAAATTTTAAATTCCCTCTCTCTCTCTCTTTCGGTATTATTATTATCTTTTTTTAAATTTAATTATATTTGTCTTGTTATCTTTCTTGATGTTATTTTAAAAATGTTATTAAGGGCAGTCATGTAAAAAGGCCTGCGTGTGTACTGTCTTTATCCTTAAATTTTCAGTTCTCTCTCTCTCTCTCTCTCTCTCTCTCTCTCTCTCTCTCTCTCTCTCTCTCTCTCTCTCTCTCTCTCTCTCTCTCTCTCTCTCTCTCTCTCTCTCTCTCTCTCTCTCTCTCTCTCTCTCTCTCTCTCTCTCTCTCTCTCTCTCTCTCTCTCTCTCTCTCTCTCTTTCTCTCTCTTCGTGTACTTTGATTGACCACATCTATACTAACAACCCTCAAGCTATCATTGAAACTGATGTCCCTTCACTAGCTGTCAGTGACCACTTTCCCATCACCTGTACATGGTCATGTTATGTTCCTAAACAGAGCCGAACCCAACATTTATACATTACTTATAGATGTTTTAGAAAACTAGATAGAGATAGTTTCCTTCATGACCTCAGTTTTTTGCCGTTCCATGAAGTTTACAATCACAATGACCCTGATGTAGCGCTCTCACTGTGGCTTGAGCTGTTCCTCGGAGTGCTAAATAAGCATGTCCTTTTAAAAAGGAAACGAGTCCGGTGCCGTGAGCCCCCCACCTGGATTACGGAGGAGATTAAACAAACCATGGAAGCCAGAAATCGAGCCAAGCGGGACAAAAATTTTATTGAGTTTAAAAGGTTACTTAACAGAGTCAAATACCTTATCCGGGAGGCACAAAAAGCATTGGTAGAGAAAACCATACGCAGCGGGAATCCGTCTTCAATATGGAAAGTTTTAAACTTACTAACTAACAATAGTAAAAATCGTTCTACAAACACGACTGCCAACCTTACAGCCGATGCATTTAACGACCACTTCATTTTAGCCCCGAAATCTTTACTACTTGCTGAAGGTTTGGATCAGGTGGAACATGTCGCATCGCAGAAGCTTACTGACTTTTGTAAGCAAAGACTGTCCGCGGGTGATGCTTTTAATATCCCTTGCATCGCTGTACATGAAGTGGGCAGACTTATCTCTAGTCTCAAGAACAAAAAGTCAGCTGGCATTGATGGAATCAATGGTTTTATCCTCGAACTTTTTTCTTCCATACATTGTGGAAAGCTTAACCTATATTTACAACCTATGTATTCAAAATAATATTTTTCCGGCGGCTTTCAAAAAATCTAAAGTGGTACCTATACCTAAAACAAAAGACACATCTGATCCAAATAATTTTCGGCCTATATCCATATTATCTATTCTATCGAAGCCTATTGAGAAGCATGTACACAAACATCTTCTCGAATTCCTGGAAGAAAAGTCTCTCCTGAATAAATATCAATCTGGTTTTCGCCCTAAACATTCGTGTCACACTGCCTTGGTTCATATGATTGACACTTGGCTGCTCAACATCAACAGAAACAAAATGTCTGGTGCTGTCTTTCTAGACCTAAAAAAAGCGTTCGACCTTATAAACCACGAAATTTTATTAGAGAAACTAGACTGCTACTTTAACAATAACAGCCCAGGGACACTCTCATTCTTTCGTCCATATATCATAGGGAGAATTCAAACTGTGTACATCAATGCTACCTTTTCTTCTGAAAAGCGTGTTGAGTATGGCGTGCCCCAGGGATCCATATTAGGACCGTTACTTTTCTGTTTGTTTATAAATGATCTTCCACTTCATATTTCAAATCCAAATACCGAATGTGACATGTTTGCCGATGATTCAACTCTTCACGCTGGAGGGAAAACTGTACCTGAAATATCAAGCAATCTTCAGCTTAGTCTTCAGGAGGTCTCACTGTGGTGCAAAAATAATCAAATGCTTGTAAATCCATCCAAAACGAAAAGCATGCAAATCACAACACGCCAAAAGCATCAGCTCCGCCCCCATTCACTTAACCTCTCTTTTGATTCAGTTCCAATTGAGCAAGTCAAGGAATATCGCCTCCTCGGGGTAATTGTTGATGACCAACTGTGCTGGTTGCCCCATCTAACACAACTAGGGAAAACATTATCAAAGAAGCTATTTTTACTGTCAAGATTAAAATCTATCATTGATACTAAGACACGAAAGCTATTTTTCAACTCCTACATTAAACCTCACATTGACTACGCATCTACTATTTGGGACGGCTGTAGTAAGGCTAACCTTAAGCGAAGAAGTACCCAACGGAGAAAGAAACACGCTTAGAAAAAACGGTACAACACAATTTATTAATATTTCGGGTAAATACCCTTTGTCAAAATAGACAAACAAACAGAGACATTATTTGCTACTTATCTTCAGATGCAGAAGGAATGTGGCAACTGAAGGTGACGTAAAAAGAAAAAGAAAAGAAAAGGAAAGGAAGAACAAAAGTAAAAATGACGTCAAAGAAAAAAATCGTAAGAGAAAGACTCCGAGAGAAACTAAACACGAGAGACAAGAGTGTGTGTAAGCGCGCGCAGGAGCGAGCAAAAGTAAATGCGCGTGTGTGAGGCCGGGGAGAGAGAGAGAGAGAAGAGAGACAGCGAGAGAGAGAGGGGGAGAGAGAAAGAGAGAGAGAGAGAGAGAGAGAGAGAGAGAGAGAGAGAGAGAGAGAGAGAGAGAGAGAGAGAGAGAGAGAGAACGAACGGGGAGTACCCTTGGGCACGAAGTAGGCTGAGTGTCTAATACACAAAGCCAGCTAAACACCAACCCGAAGGCAAACCTTATATCACCATCGAGTTGAGGACTACCTCGGGGAAAAACGGGAGGACCCCGGGAAAAAAAAAAACCAGCATTTAGCATGGTACACAACAAGGAATATCGATGAAACAAAGCAAATAATCAAATTCAGTAAGAGAATAATGGTATAAGAGGAGAGTAGGTAGTTGTGAAACCATCTTCAAGGGTAACTCCAAACAAACAAACAAAAAAAAAAACAAAAAAAAAAAACCCAAAAAAAACCCGGGTGTGGGGGGAGAGAAAGACAAAAGGGGCGGGGGAAAGGGGAGGGGGAAAGGGAAGAGAGAAAGGGGGAAGAGAGAAAGAGAGAGAGAGAGAGAGAGAGAGAGAGAGAGAGAGAGAGAGAGAGAGAGAGAGAGAGAGAGAGAGAGAGAGAGAGAAAACAAAAAGGGAGGGGGGGGGGGAAGGCAAACAAACAGAGCCACCAGCCCCACCCAACAGGCACCCTCCAGCCCACGGACGAACGCACAGGCATGCGAACAAGACGACCACATACATCCCCAAGGGAATGCACATGATCGCCCCCCACACCCGCGCATAAATCCAAGGACCGGCGACCAGGCGCCCGACAGGGAAGGGCAAGGGATCCAACTTAACGTATGGCCAGCGCTGAAAAAGTCCCCATGGGAGGCACAAAGTACATATCAATCAGCGCCAGCCGCAACTATCTGGTTAGTGAGTAGTCAGACAGAAGCGACTCGGTAAGGTAAATGACAGTTAGCAGAAGACACAGGTAAGGTCCAAAAAGTTAATCTTTCATATTCATCCCGAGTGGCGCCACAGTGCCCAGTTTATTAATCAAAAAATTTTCTCGGTCTTTCCTGGCCCAGACATTACTGGCTTGCATAAGCCAGAGGCCTTTAACACGAATGTCCGAGACGGAGTGATCGGCCTGGTTGAAATGTCGCCCGACCGGTCTATTGTAATGGTACTTGACCGACTGAAGATGTTCTTTAAAACGGTCGTTGATGGTTCTTTCCGTCTCTCCAACATAGAGTTGGCCGCATTTCACACAGGAGATGACATAAATCACGTTGGTAGTTTGACATGTGAAGTATCTGTCTATGTTGAATTTGTAGCGTGGACCATTCACCACTGTAGAAGGGCAAATAAAAGGACATGTCTTGCAATTTGGAACATTGCACGGTGTGGAGCTGGAGGGTCTGGTGGTAGAACGAGGCTTAAGAGTAGAGCGAACAAGCATGTCTCGTAAATTAATATCCCTCTTGAAAGCCACCAACGGAGGTTCAGAAAAGATAGCAGCGGACTCTTTACTGGATGACAAAAGACCCCAGTTAGAAAGAAGTATTTTACGAACCGGATTGGTGTGCGGATGGTAAACCATGGTTACGATGGGCCTGTCACTCTCAGCGGTAGGCTTAGTCTGCAGTATACTCGCGCGACTAAGTTTTTGTACTGTTTGGAGAGAACCTTGAACAACAGTATGTGGGTAATGTCTGTCGATGAAAAATCCAGCCATTTCTTTGGATTGAACATCAAAATCTGATTTTTCGGAACAGATTCTTTTAAGCCGAAGAAACTGAGAAAATGGGATGCTATTCTTACATTTGGGGTTGTGCGAAGAGCGGTAGTCGAGGTATGAATGTGAATCGGTAGGCTTGTAATGTATTGAAGTTTTCAACATTCCGCAGTCAATACTGATGCTCATGTCCAGAAAGTCGACTGAAGTAGCTGATATATTGTATGTGAACTTGATGGATGGGTGGAAATCCTGCACGAAGTGAATGAAGTCTAAAAGTGCAGCGTGGGTCATGTGTGTAGCTCCGATACCATCATCGATGTAGCGTTTATACATCTCAGGGACAGGCCCGGTGTATGTCTGAAGTATTTGGTTCTCAAGGAAACCCATGAAGAGGCAGGCATAGCTGGGTCCCATTTTAGTGCCCATCGCTACGCCACTGCACTGAGCGAAGGTGACGCCATCAAAGGAGAAACTGTTAAGAGAGAGAACCAATTCAGACAGACGTATAAGAGTATGAGTAGGAGGTTGTTTATGACTTCTTTGGTTGAGGAAGTACGAAAGTGCATTGAGGCCGTCATTGTGCGGTATGACAGTATATAGTGAAGTGACATCAAGTGTAAACAACAGTTCAGGTTTGAAAAGTTGTTTCTGGTTGACTTGGTCTATGATCTCTTTAGCATGGTTGGTGTCTTTAATGTAGGTAGGTAGAGACTGGACAAAGGGTTGGAAGATGATGTCCAGGTATTCGGAGATGTGTTCTGTGGGACAGCTGCAAGCTGACACTATGGGGCGGCCGGGATTGTTGAGTTTGTGAATTTTGGGGAGAAGGTAAAAGTTAGGTTGCTTAGGCCGCTTTTTGATGAGGAGATTAGCTGTTGAAGGAAGCTCTCCTTGAAGAATCATCTCTTTGACTGTCTTGGAGATGCGCTTTTGATCAGCTTGGAGGGAGCTTTCGTCAAGGTGTTGGTAGTGTTCCGGGTTCTCTAACTGTCTGTAGGCCTCTTTGATGTACAGATCTCTGTCCCATACAACGACGGCGCCACCTTTATCGGCTGGTTTGATGACGATGTCGCTTCTGTTACGAAGATTTGTGAGAGCGTCGAGTTCAGCTTTTGTGAGATTGGAGCGAGGAATGGAATTGAACTTGAGTTTTCCAATGTCAGACATGGTTTTCTTAATGTAGCATTCAAGTTCAGGAAGTTTACCATGAGGTGGTTCTCTGCGGACAGGCGTGGCAAAACGATCAACGAAGATGTCACCAACCTTCTGAGTTCGTGGTCGATGGCCCAGGACAGCCATCCATCGAAGAGACCTATAGAAAATCTGGAGATCTCTGATGAGTTCGTATTTGTTTATAGTAGGCTGTCTCGGAACAAACTTTAAACCTCTGATCAAAAGCGCATCTCCAAGACAGTCAAAGAGATGATTCTTCAAGGAGAGCTTCCTTCAACAGCTAATCTCCTCATCAAAAAGCGGCCTAAGCAACCTAACTTTTACCTTCTCCCCAAAATTCACAAACTCAACAATCCCGGCCGCCCCATAGTGTCAGCTTGCAGCTGTCCCACAGAACACATCTCCGAATACCTGGACATCATCTTCCAACCCTTTGTCCAGTCTCTACCTACCTACATTAAAGACACCAACCATGCTCCAGAGATCATAGACCAAGTCAACCAGAAACAACTTTTCAAACCTGAACTGTTGTTTACACTTGATGTCACTTCACTATATACTGTCATACCGCACAATGACGGCCTCAATGCACTTTCGTACTTCCTCAACCAAAGAAGTCATAAACAACCTCCTACTCATACTCTTATACGTCTGTCTGAATTGGTTCTCTCTCTTAACAGTTTCTCCTTTGATGGCGTCACCTTCGCTCAGTGCAGTGGCGTAGCGATGGGCACTAAAATGGGACCCAGCTATGCCTGCCTCTTCATGGGTTTCCTTGAGAACCAAATACTTCAGACATACACCGGGCCTGTCCCTGAGATGTATAAACGCTACATCGATGATGGTATCGGAGCTACACACATGACCCACGCTGCACTTTTAGACTTCATTCACTTCGTGCAGGATTTCCACCCATCCATCAAGTTCACATACAATATATCAGCTACTTCAGTCGACTTTCTGGACATGAGCATCAGTATTGACTGCGGAATGTTGAAAACTTCAATACATTACAAGCCTACCGATTCACATTCATACCTCGACTACCGCTCTTCGCACAACCCCAAATGTAAGAATAGCATCCCATTTTCTCAGTTTCTTCGGCTTAAAAGAATCTGTTCCGAAAAATCAGATTTTGATGTTCAATCCAAAGAAATGGCTGGATTTTTCATCGACAGACATTACCCACATAGTGTTGTTCAAGGTTCTCTCCAAACAGTACAAAAACTTAGTCGCGCGAGTATACTGCAGACTAAGCCTACCGCTGAGAGTGACAGGCCCATCGTAACCATGGTTTACCATCCGCACACCAATCCGGTTCGTAAAATACTTCTTTCTAACTGGGGTCTTTTGTCATCCAGTAAAGAGTCCGCTGCTATCTTTTCTGAACCTCCGTTGGTGGCTTTCAAGAGGGATATTAATTTACGAGACATGCTTGTTCGCTCTACTCTTAAGCCTCGTTCTACCACCAGACCCTCCAGCTCCACACCGTGCAATGTTCCAAATTGCAAGACATGTCCTTTTATTTGCCCTTCTACAGTGGTGAATGGTCCACGCTACAAATTCAACATAGACAGATACTTCACATGTCAAACTACCAACGTGATTTATGTCATCTCCTGTGTGAAATGCGGCCAACTCTATGTTGGAGAGACGGAAAGAACCATCAACGACCGTTTTAAAGAACATCTTCAGTCGGTCAAGTACCATTACAATAGACCGGTCGGGCGACATTTCAACCAGGCCGATCACTCCGTCTCGGACATTCGTGTTAAAGGCCTCTGGCTTATGCAAGCCAGTAATGTCTGGGCCAGGAAAGACCGAGAAAATTTTTTGATTAATAAACTGGGCACTGTGGCGCCACTCGGGATGAATATGAAAGATTAACTTTTTGGACCTTACCTGTGTCTTCTGCTAACTGTCATTTACCTTACCGAGTCGCTTCTGTCTGACTACTCACTAACCAGATAGTTGCGGCTGGCGCTGATTGATATGTACTTTGTGCCTCCCATGGGGACTTTTTCAGCGCTGGCCATACGTTAAGTTGGATCCCTTGCCCTTCCCTGTCGGGCGCCTGGTCGCCGGTCCTTGGATTTATGCGCGGGTGTGGGGGGCGATCATGTGCATTCCCTTGGGGATGTATGTGGTCGTCTTGTTCGCATGCCTGTGCGTTCGTCCGTGGGCTGGAGGGTGCCTGTTGGGTGGGGCTGGTGGCTCTGTTTGTTTGCCTTCCCCCCCCCCCCTCCCTTTTTGTTTTCTCTCTCTCTCTCTCTCTCTCTCTCTCTCTCTCTCTCTCTCTCTCTCTCTCTCTCTCTCTCTCTCTCTCTCTCTCTTTCTCTCTTCCCCCTTTCTCTCTCTCTTCCCTTTCCCCCTCCCCTTCCCCCGCCCCTTTTGTCTTTCTCTCCCCCCACACCCGGGTTTTTTTTTTTGTTTTTTTTTGTTTTTTGTTTTTTTTTGTTTGGAGTTACCCTTGAAGATGGTTTCACAACTACCTACTCTCCTCTTATACCATTATTCTCTTACTGAATTTGATTATTTGCTTTGTTTCATCGATATTCCTTGTTGTGTACCATGCTAAATGCTGGGTTTTTTTTCCCGCGGTCCTCCCGTTTTTCCCCGAGGTAGTCCTCAACTCGATGGTGATATAAGGTTTGCCTTCGGGTTGGTGTTTAGCTGGCTTTGTGTATTAGACACTCAGCCTACTTCGTGCCCAAGGGTACTCCCCGTTCGTTCTCTCTCTCTCTCTCTCTCTCTCTCTCTCTCTCTCTCTCTCTCTCTCTCTCTCTCTCTCTCTCTCCTCTCTCTCTCTCTCTCTCTCTCTCTCTCTCTCTCTCTCTCTCTCTCTCTCTCTCTCTCTCTTTCTCTCTCCCCCTCTCTCTCTCTCTCTCTCTCGCTGTCTCTCTTCTCTCTCTCTCTCCCCGGCCTCACACACGCGCATTTACTTTTGCTCGTTCCTGCGCGCGCTTACACACACTATTGTCTCTCGTGTTTAGTTTCTCTCGGAGTCTTTCTCTTACGATTTTTTTCTTTGACGTCATTTTTACTTTTGTTCTTCCTTTCCTTTTCTTTTCTTTTTCTTTTTACGTCACCTTCAGTTGCCACATTCCTTCTGCATCTGAAGATAAGTAGCAAATAATGTCTCTGTTTGTTTGTCTATTTTGACAAAGGGTATTTACCCGAAATATTAATAAATTGTGTTGTACCGTTTTTTCTAAGCGTGTTTCTTTCTCCGTTGGGTACTTCTTTGCATTTCACACGCTTGGCAGTCACCTTTTTGGTCTGGATTGCTTAACCTTAAGCGGATTAATTCTCTATACAATCGCGCAGTTAAACTGATCCTCCCAATCCCCTCTCTAACTTTAAAGGAAAAGCTTCAGGCAACAGGGCTCCTTCCTTTACGTCAACACCTTACGTTTAATAAGTGCATACTTATGCACAAAGCACTGAACGGGAAAGCCCCTCTCTACCTGGCTAAGCTTTTCACTGAGAGCGAAAGGGTTTACAGCACTTTGAGGAACAGTCTCTTCATTGAACGGCCCCGAATTGACTTGTTTAAATCCAGCCTTTCTTACACGGGTGCCTATTTATGGAACTCACTTCCTCCACATATACAGCAAACGAGACATCTTCCATTGTTTAGGACGAAAGCTTTTAAATACATCTCTGAGCAAACTTGAATGAAACGTAGATAATATGTCCAAAAGAGTCATGTCAATGATTTCCTGTGGTCCTCCGTTTTGCACTTGTTAGCTTTTACATAATATCTCTCTTTTTCGTGGTGTTTTGCCTGCTCACTAAATTTCTACACATGAGTAGCTGTATCATAAGTGTGCAGTCGCTTTCTATAAACACACTTTACATCGCAACCCCCCCCCCCCCCCCCCCCCCCCCTAAGACCCTGTCATTTTGCTGTGTGTGTGTGTAATCTTCAGCAACTTTGGAACTTGTATCGGAATGTAACACAAGTGACCTGTGAGTGTAGCCGCTTGTTTTGTGCTGTTAACATATTGTTTTAATGTTGCTTTTAATGTTGTAGATTAGCAAGGACAAACATGAAAAGAGGCCTGTGCGCCTATTGTTTCCATCCTTGAGAAATAAAGTATCATTCATTCATTCTCTCTCTCTAGTGCACAAAGCTCTTAACGGTAAGGCCCCCGGCTACTTATCGGAACTCTTTTCTCTTACTGAGAAGAGATACAGCACCTCTCGGAGCAACCTGAGCATAAAACGGCCCCGCATTGATTTGTATAAATCCAGTTTGTCATACTCAGGTGGTTTCCTGTGGAATTCTCTTCCTCTAGATCTACAACAAGTTAATTCCCTAGCTGCGTTTAAAGCAAAACTGTACAAGCACTTATCCAAGGCAACGTAAATTTAATTATCTCGTGTTGTCTAAACATAATATATTTTACTCCCCAATTTCTTTTTATGCAACTATTATTTTTTATCATACCATTTGCGCTCACGTGCCGTTTGTGGGGGTGCTTCCCGTATAGACCTGGTCGGGGGATACAGTGCCGGTGCACAGTTTATTCAAACGATGTGCTTAGCATGTCGTTCGAGTGAAAGTATACTTGTGGCGTGCCCCCCGGGTGGGAGTGAGTCTGGGGAGGGCTCCCGCAAACGGATATTATGACACGTGCAAACATCTTCGTATGGGTACCTGTGTGATTTGCTAAATCATTGTTGCTGTTTGTAGTGTTGTTGTAATTCGCATTACTTTCGATGATGTTTGTGAGTGTAATGTTGCTTTGCCTGTTATTATATGTCAGTAGATGTAGCAAGGACAGATTGGAAGAAAGGCCTGTGCGCCTAATATCTCAATCCTTGATAAATAAAGTTTCAGTCAGTCAGTCAGTCTCTCTCTCTCTCTCTCTCTCTCTCTCTCTCTCTCTCTCTCTCTCTCTCTCTCTCTCTCTCTCTCTCTCTCTCTCTCTCTCTCTCTCTGCGCCACCAGGGATCCAGCAGCCCTCCGCACTGTATTAGCTGCGAGATAATATTTCATTTATTGTGGCTGTGATTCCAAATGTGTACTTCTGTTGGTGCCAACTTCGTCATGTAAATACCGTGCATAAACTGTGCATCATTGGTGACCCTGTCCAGTAACGGTCAGTTGCATTTTTTACCGTTTACTCCTGGACCGCGCAAACCACACACCAAATCTAATTCATTCCAGACTCTAATTGCTCTAGTGTGAGTTCGTGTTCGAACTGTGCATACGTTTCTATTGCTTCGAACGGATTTCCAGTGCCGCTCTTCTCACTAGCTGTGATTTGTGTGATAGCCGTGTATTTTTTACTTTTGGTTCTAACCTGTGTCATTTACTGTTGCTCTACATAGTGATATGCTTCAATTGGATATAAAACATGGTCTCTAGGAGTCATCTCGTTGGGTCAACTGCAACGAGTTCTCTCCCTATTGTCGATTGTCGCCCTTGATAATTGCGGTTCCCTGGCAGCGCAAAGGTACTATAATTTTTAACGTGTTCTCTCCCAGTTCTTAATTGTCGTCCTTGATATTGAGGTTGCCTGGCGGCGCATGGGTACTGTAAAGACCTGATGAGATGGAACTACTACTCTATTTCACCTAAGCATCACTGAGCATGCTAAAATGAAAGTACCTCCACCTTCTTGCCCCCATCTTACTCGTCTACACCTTACCTATCCCTCCATCCATCCACTATTCTGACCCCGTTCTCAAAATCAACTCCCCCCCCCCACACACACACACACACACAAACACCCACACCCACCCCGCCTTTTTTTTTTTCCAACCTCACTCATAGCGATATGGTCTTCACCATGGCATGTTTCTCCCCGGTCCAGTCATGTCAGCCTACCATCTAGTCCCAAACCCCCTCCCAATCACCTAATCCCAAAGATCCCATTGTGAAAGACACTCTTGATGAAAAACAGAAAGTGTTCAATGACACAAATATCCATGTTCTGAAACGCTGGAGAAAGGCCTTGTCGGTTCGCTATGTTCACCTTCTAGAGTCCACTAACAGTGGGTTTGACGTGACTTGGAAGGATGTGGACTTTGACAATAACACTATCGACCGCACTGACTTCAGTGTTCGTACAAGGGCAGCAGGAATTCCTAATACACTTGCCAAGACATTCGTACAAGTGAAACGGGCAGGCGTCAACTACATTACTGTGACCCTGTATTACAAACGGAAGCGTAGCATGGGCGGAACCTGTCTGATACAGGGAATACGAGCTGAAGAGTGCGTGAAGACGGAATTCCACCAGCTGTGTGCCCTGGTCAAGTCACTAAAGTAACGTGAACTTTAACGAAGATGATGTGCCCCCGCCAACATACAGTCACCTAACCCTGTGTTCTAGCTGCGAGCCACAGCACCCCCCATATCCGCACCAGTCCTCATCCTCCACTGCAGTGTGTGATTTCACATCCACTGAGGCGAGGGATAACAGGGTTGTTAGCAACCAGACCACATCACCCTTCACAGTTACACCATCCTTCACCTCCCCCACCATCTCCCCTAGCGAATCACGTGGGTTGTTGCTCGACGTCTCCTTGGCAGACACTCCCATCACTCCCACCCGCTCCACTCTAACGGAAACCTCAGGAGTTTCGCTCCTAATGCTGATACCGAAGGGGGATAACATGCTAAGGCCGATCTCGCCCCAGCACTTGTCATCGTCGGCAGATCGTGTCTCCTTTACAGCCACACCCCCTACAGATTCAGCGTGTGTTGTTCCTGTTATTGCAGCCGTGAATGATTTGCAAGTGTCATCTCCTGGCATGCAAACCCTCCTTCCCGCAACTGACTTTGAGATCAGCCCGTCAGAGGCAGAGTTACACACCGTGACTTTGCTCCCTGCGTCTCGACCAGCTTCCTGTCCACCTGAGATAACCAACAGCAGCGACCCAGGTATGACCCAGGCAGCCTCCATAAACACCGTGCTCCCTCTCCGACATCTTGCCGCTCTACCAGCACTACAGAATTCCTCGCAGCTGTACTCCCGCCAACACGATGCTCTTAATATCATCGCGGGTCTTCGTGCTGATGTAGACACTTTGTTTAAAGGGCTGTCAGCGGCTCTCGTCAAGATTGATCAACTTGACACCCACATCCGCGATGAAGCAGTGAGGAGAGCCAAGGATTTGCAAGCCACAGAGTCCTGCATGGGCGAGATGTTGTCTGGTCTCGACGAAAGGATAAATAGTGTCGAATTCGCTCAGCACGCTATGGACAGCACTGTAAACGGTTTATCCACGGCTAAACAGAATCACAAGCAGCGCCTCCGAGATCTGCAAAGAAACTGAACAAAGCATCAGCCCATACAAACAGTCGATCAGTGACTGATAACTCTGACAGTACACCTACACCTCTGTCTGCTGCCCTTGACAGCAGTACCTCTCAGAGGTGTGCAATGGACATAGAAACAGTTGCATCCCCACTCTCCGCTCCTCCGCTTCTTACACAAGACGACATCATGGCTGTGTCCCTCCAGGCTATGAGAGTGGGTGAGAACGAAAGCCGGGAACGCCGCATTCCTGTCCGGATAACCGCCGGCCAGCCCGAGATCATCAACCAAACTACTGAAGCCAGCGGCGAACAGCAGCAAAACAACAGACCGTCTCACAGGCTGTCTCCAGAGGAACAGATACTTCAACACTGGGTATTCGCCGACACCAATACTCTAGTTATCGGAGACTCCGTTGTTCACTACATCAAGGCGGAGAAGATGTCTACGTACCCAGAGGAAAAGGTGCAGGTCATATCTGTGTCTGGCCTGAAAATTCCCCACCTGATTGGCTGGCTCCGGAGTCAAGAAACCTCTCACACAGTCTCTCTTGTGACCTTTCATGTCGGAGTGAACGACTGTAAGCAGACAGAAGTGACCAGCGGTGTGTGGGACCAGCTTGCCCGGCAATGTCGGCGGGTATTCCCCAGCGCATGCATCCAAGCTTCCTCCATTCTGCCAGCCCAACGGGGACAACAGCTGAACAGGTCTATTACTGCCTCCAACGGAAACCTATACCACATGTGCAAAAAGCGTGAGGTAACATTTGTGGACAACACGCTGATTTTCTCTTCTACAGATGGATTTCCGCGCAAAAGGCTCTACAGGCGCAGTGACCCAATCCACCCTAGCCGGCAGGGCACAATTAGCTTGGCCATTAACGTGAAAAGGGGTGGGGTGCCTCCTGACACCTCCACAGCCATCCGTGCTCCGAGCAGTGGCCGGGACCATGGTGAGAGGCGTAGCGGCAACTCTCCAGGACTGTATTCTGAAATTGTGGCAGGGACTGCGTCCACTACATCTACGTCCTCCCAGGATCACAGTATGATGCAAATAGCCACCAGATAACAGGAGATTATTTCAACAGCATATCTCAACAGCAACAGCGATGGGCCTATTCGGCTTTTGTCCCCTCTGGGCTGGCGGAAGGGAGGCAAGCCAGACACATGCTGATACAAGACATGTCACTCCCGAGGCAACAGGAGGCACCAGATCAACGGTTCGTGACTATGTGGCAGTCACCTAAAATACTGCAGTTCCCGACAGTTCCTGCAATGTACCCGCAGTATCGTGCGGCGCCAACGGACCACTTTTCGGGTAACACTATGGCGCAACCCTACCCATTTAACGTCACCGCACCGGCACATACTCCGTATACACACCACGACATCTGGGCTCAGTACAATCGCCCAGCTTGTGTTTACTGAGACTATAACCAGAGCATCCTCCTATATACATCTCTCTCCCGCCGTGAGACGGCCTTAGTTGCCTGCTCGGCGTTAAACCCAAATAACTAACTAACTCTCTCTCTCTCTCTTTTTTTTTTTTAAATTCACATGTGTGTGTGTGTATGTGTGTGTGTGTTTTGTGTGTGTGTGTGTGTGAGAAAGAGAGAGGGAGAGAGAGAGAGAGAGAGAGAGAGAGAGAGAGAGAGAGAGAGAGTGTGTGTGCGCGCGTGAGTTTATATTTTTGTGTTTGTGCGTATGTGTGCATAGAGTCATATTGTGTGGTATGCATCTATATAGTTTCATTTTTTGTTAGGCTTGATTCTGTATTTATTTTAGTTTTCCTGTTTTGACACGCATGTTTATTTTTTAATCTTTATGATGTGCGTTGTATGACTGTGAACTGTATGCGGGCTGTGTAGTGTGTGTGTGTGTGTGTGTGTGTGTGTGTGTGTGTGTGTGTGTGTGTGTGTGTGTGTGTGTGCGTTCCTGTGTGTGTGCGAGCGTTGGTGTGTGTGTGTGTGTGTGCGTTACTGTGTGTGTGTGCGTGCGTTGGTGTGTGTGTGTGTGTGTGTGTGTGGGTGTGTGTTGCAGCATGTTCGTGTGTGTCTGTATGTGTGTGGTGTAGAATGTGTGTGTGTGTGTGTGTGCGTGTGTGTGTGTGTGTGTGTGTGTGTGTGTGTGTGTGTGTGTGTGTGTGATGTAGAGAATGTTTGTGCATATGTACTTTTATTTACTTTTGTGTGAAAACGTTGTTTTGTTTCTGATAGTGTTTAATGGTAGTTCTTAGCTTAATGGTAGTAACGGCAAGTTTGAAAATTGGTTCTGTCACCAAATACTTTTACCGTTATAAAATAAAGGTTCATTGTCATTGTCATTCTCTCTCTCTCTCTCTCTCTCTCTCTCTCTCTCTCTCTCTCTCTCTCTCTCTCTCCTCTCTCTCTCTCTCTCTCTCTCTCTCTCTCTCTCTCTCTCTCGAGTGGCTACGGTTGTTAGCTGGCGATCTGATATATTGGTTTTTGTGGAGCTGTATCACAGTCAGGTGTCTTACTTAATCTGTCCGTATTTATGCGTATAAGATTGCGTGTATGCGTATAAGATTACTTTAATTAAACCTCACAAAATTATGTGATTATGACCAACCTGTAAGGCTATGTCACTTCACTCTTACATTTTTCTCGATTTGAGGTCTGGGACCTCCCCTCCCCCCCCCCCCCCCCACAACCCCCACCACCAGATCCGCCCCTGAAATGTGTTGTAAACTCTCTTTTCTGATCGTGTTTTTTTTTTCTTCGGTTACTCTCGACAATGTGTGTGTGTGTGTGTGTGTGTGTGTGTGTGTGTGTGTGTGTGTGTGTGTGTGTGTGTGTGTTGTGTGTCTGTCGATTCATCTCCTGCTGCAGTGCGTCTGTGCTAAATTGGTTAAAGCAGACAGAGATTTATTCCCCCCCTCCACCCACCCATCCACCCTGCGCTTACTGCGCATGTGAAATAACACGACGATATTGCGTGTTTTACTTGTATTTGCGATTTGAAAGAGATAAGAAACAAATCGAAAGCCTACTGTTGTCTGTGGGTTTTTGCAACCACGACCACTTGAGGTCGTGGTTGTAAATTCCAAAAACAACAATCCTTTGACACTAGGAAGTCCTTCGCGCTATCTATTAACTAGTGGGCATAACAACTCTGTAGTGCTTTTAAAATTGCCCTGCTTGAACAATACGGTAGGTGGCTGCCTTTACTGAATGTGATCAGGAAGAGTACCAAACAGAACACATTAAGTACCGTTATGCATAAATCTGAAGACACATTTCAGCACCATTTGTTTTTGTTATGCCTTATCGACACACCTAATGAACTTTAACAGCAGTTTGTTCACGCAGGAAAAGAACACGTGAAAATCGCACTTATTTATTCTGCGCTGCCGTTAGCGTGTCAATCTATTTTTAGCTGTTTTGTTTTGGTAAGAAAGCATTGTATATCTAGAACGGAGTGGGGCCATTGTCAGGTTACTGGATATAAAGACGACGTGGTGAACTGAATTGTCCTGCGTTTAAATGAACCATAACCAGACCTGTGTGTAGCGTGTCGTAACAGAAGCGTATATCTTTGAACAGTTACAGCGGTAGCGGGCCTTTAGTTTGTCACGGACTATTTTCTGGATGTTCTACACGGGTAAGGTCCACTTAAAGAACAACTAAAGTTAACAAATGAGTCCTCATGCACAAAGTAGTTTATTACCAAGCCCCCGAATATCTGTGCAGGCTATTTAGCTTCAGCCATAGGCATCAGCTTAACACGAGGAATGGCTTGCTTCATTTACCTCGCCCCAGGATAGATATCTACAAATCAAGCCTATTATTTTCAGGTAGCTCTGTCTGGAACTCATTGTCTTTGCACATCAAATCATTTTCAGGTAGTAACCCATTTTAAACAAGCTTTGTACACTAGCACTCCCACTTCCAATCAGCGTGACTTCACAGTTCGACTGATAAACATAATACTGCTGCTAACACGTAAATGTCAAACATTTTCTCTTTCTGCATACATTTGCTAACTGAACATCTATTGTATTGTCGGTGTCGCTATAAACTATTGATGCTGCTGATTCTATGACACAGTCTTAGATGTGTATAAGATGAATGTTATGCACTAATTTGTTTCCCTTGCTTTTGGTGGCAAATTCTCCAACGCAAGGTGGTTTTTTTTTTTTTTTTTTTTTTTTTTTTTTTTTAACAATTCACCTATTGTGTTCGTTAATTTGTTTCTTTGGATTTTCCTTGTCTTTGTATGCTGTGTTTGTTTTCCTGTTGTGTTCTGTTTTGTTTACAGGACAGCTTGTAAGACAGGCATTGAGTTGCCTAATAGCTCTATCCTGCAATAAAAGATTCATCATCATCATCTCGCGCGCGCGCGCGTGTGTGTGTGTGTGTGTGTGTGAGGGAGAGAGAGAGATGATGATGATGATGAAACGTTTTTATTCAGAATAAAAAGTTTTAGGCATAGCAATGCCTATCTTCCAAACTGTCCTGCTACTCTACACATATAAAAATACATCAGACGATACATAAAAAAATAAAACATATGTACCCCCCACCCCAACTACTCAAAAAAAAAATAGAAAGAAAAGAAGAAAATATATATATATATATATATATATATATATATATATATATATATATATATATATATATATATATATATATATATATATATATATATAATATATATATATATATATATATATATATATATATATATATATATATATATATATATACAGGTATGAACCTGACATGTTAATGCAGACAGTCGAACTATTGCATAATCTGCAGCAACAGTAGAAGAGTATTAGGTAATAGGAAACTTGTCACTAAAAATACGAATAGTAGCATAAGGGAGCCGAACATACTATTACTTCTGAAGTAAATATTTATTGAGGCGATCTTTGAAGACGCTAATCTTACAAATTGATTTCAGGTGTGGAGGTAACATATTCCACGCTTTAGCGCCTGAAAAAGACAGGCTGGTTCTACAGATGTCTAATTTTTGGAAGGTGGATCGAGCTATTTCTCGTGTTTTTCCTATTATTGTCGGAAAATAGAGTTTTTAGATAGGGTGGGGCTTTTCCGTGCATGATCTTGTGCAGTAGAACACAGCGATTAAATTCAAACTGTTTCTTCAATGTTAGTAATTTGAGAGATTTTAAGTTTTCATCAGTCGAAGTAGGACCGGGAAGTATTAATTTAATGCCCCGACGATACAAGGAATTAACTTTTTTCATGTGAACTTCGCTGCATCCATCCCAGACGGTAGAACTGTAGTCACAATGCGTTTTGATATGCGCATGAAAAAAAGAGTTTACGGATATCAGTATTAACTATATGGCGTAGTTTTGATAACAGGAACAGATTTTTGGAGATTGTTTTGCATATAGAGTCAGTATGGGGCTCCCAGCTTAATTGGTTGTCCACTATAACGCCTAATAAGCGATGCCTAGTTACTTGTTCTACAAGCTGGCTATCTAAGGAGAGTGTTAAAGGTGGTAGGCCTTGCTAGTGTTTCTGACGTGTAGTAACTAACATGCTCTTTGTCTTTGTAATACTAATAATCATGTGATTATCACTGCACCAGCCTGCTACTTCAACAAGACTTTGTTGGAGTACCATATTAATGGTTGCGATATCTTTATCAGATGTGTGTATGGTCGTGTCATCTGCGAACAGATCGCAGTTTGCGTCTAAATGAGATATGCACAGTGGCAGATCATTAATAAATAGATTAAATAATAAGGGCCCTAGAATAGACCCCTGTGGAACACCGCAAGTTACTAAACCATCAGAGGAATATTTGCTATTTAGCAGTACTTTCTGCGTTCTGTTCCTGAGATAGGAAGATATAAAGGAGACAGTATTTGAGTCAATGTGATAGAATGGTAGTTCTTTTAGTAGGATAGAGTGGTTGACAAGATCAAAAGCTTTTTTCAGGTCAAGAAAGATTGTACCTGAAACTTTACTGTCATTTATGGCAGAGAGCCATTTATCAATTAAGTGATTGAGGGCAGTTTGGCATGAATGTAGAGGTCGGAATCCTGATTGTGCTGCAGTTATCAGATGGTTTTGCTCCAGAAAGTTTAAAAGATGAGTATGGATATGTTTCTCCAGCGGTTTTGAAATACAGGATAATGTGGAAATGGGTCTGTACTCATTTAGGTTGCATAAATCTTTGCTTTTAGGAAGAGGGATTACCTTCGCTTTTTTACCTCGTCGGGAAAAACGTTATGTCTGATCGATAAATTATAAATAAAGGTCAGGGATTCGACGACATAGGGCAGAGATAGTTTTAAAATTTGACTATTAATACCATCTGGACCGCAAGACGATTTGTTCTTTAAACTGGAAATAGATTTGCCTACATCTAAGACAGTCATAAGCGGTACTAAAAATGGGCCGCAGGCTCTCTGTTGACTATGGTGACGTAGTTGATAAGAGCAAGTGTAGTTTACAGGGTTAGGTGTATTTGACTTTGCCAGAGTTTGAGCAACAGTTATGAAGTGAGCGTTGAACGCATCAGCAGTAAGATCGGGCGGAATATTAGGCGATCGTTTACTGTTACCTTTGGTGAAATTGCTTATTACTTGCCAGACTGAACGGATGTCTTTGCAGTCGGCAATAACTTGTTCTGCATTTTGCCTCTGTGCTTTACGAACTAGAGATTTGACATGGTTTCGCTGATTCTTGTATTCAGTAAATTTCTTGTCTTGTTTTAATTCATCTCTTACTTCCATTGCTTGTTTTATCTCACCAGAGAGCCATTTTGGCATAACAGGATATTTGACACGTTTGATGCGCTTAGGTGCGTGTCTATCCAGAACGGCGAGAAACAGCTCGTACCAGCGTGACAGGGCATCGTTAGGATTTTTGCAGTTTTGTATATCATAAAATGGTACTAAAGATAGGTCATATAAAAAAGCAGTTTGGTCGAATTTTTTAAAACATCTATACATTATGGTAGTGTGTTTTTTGATTGACTGTTTAGCTAACCTAACAGACAACGTAAAACAAACAGGAAAATGATCACTAATGGAAATATTAGGTACGCTAACATTTTTGACAACGCTGACGTTTGTAGTATATACATGGTCTATCAGTGTTGAAGATGAGAAAGTAACTCTAGTAGGTGACTGGACAAGATGTTTCAACCCTAAAAAATTCAACATGAATCTCCACGAAGTGTGTCCTTGCTTTTGCAAGTTTATGTTGAAGTCTTCCAAGATATGTACATCACCTTTGGACTCCTGAACCATATCCATCATTAATACAAACTCGTCCTGCCAGGAGGCTGAGGCCGCTGGGTTTCTATATACAAAACCTACCAGAACAGGCGAGGACTTGGTCGTTTTAACTTCTAACCACATGCACTCTATATTAGGGGATTCTAAATCACAACGCCTCTTTACATAGTTGTTGATGGAATTGTGTACGTACACTGCTAGGCCAGTATGGCCGGGGGCAGACGCATCTCGCCTGAGAATGGAGTAATTGTATATAGCTATGGCATGGTCACTAATATCAGCTGTTAGACGAGATTCCGTAAATCCAAAAATGTGAAATGGTGAGGACTGGTTTAGGAGAATAGTTATATCTGGTATTTTGTGACAAAGGTGATACACATTAAGATGACCGATATTTAAAGAATGAATGCTGTTGCCACCTGTTGACATATTAAAAGGGAACGTATAGATAGTCAAGCAGAACAAAGCAAAAACAATAATAACAACAAACACAAAAGTAAACAAAAAAAGAAAAACAATGTGTGGGCTGAAGAAGAAAAAAATCGTGTAAACACCTAGCATGTAATTACACAACATAAAGTGTCTAGGTATCCAATTGGTACTAGTGGATTCCAATAGTCAAGAGCTGTTGGCGGTTCAAACAAACTATCACACGCTCAAACAATCTTCACACGTGACTGCTGGCGGTGACTAGCGCAATCACACCAGACAACACGCGGTCATTATATTCCGTCACTCCTTCGTTTGGATTAGCTGTGTCGCCGACTGAGAAACCACTCGAGTATTGAATTGTTTCAGCCTGCACAGACGCACTGGTTAGCTTTTCTCCGGAAAGCAGGGATAAGCAAGGTTGTCAAGCAACGCAATAAAAGTCCACCGCGCTCTATGTTATAGTCCAGTCACAGGTTTGAAGATAGGTCCCTTTGGGTCCATGCAACACCATACGTAGTTGTAATAGTTACCGTGTACGAAGAAAAAGTCACATTCGTGGTATAAATGAGACGTCATGCAACAGTCTGTGATAATAAGTTTATGCAAAAGCAAATCATCTTGTCAATCTAAAACGTCATAAAAGTCTGTATGTCTGAAAGTCTATGTTTACTATTAAAAATAAAGCAATGGATGACATCATCCTCCACTCCAAATATCAGATCAGTGCTGACATTGTGTCGAAAAGACTCTCACAACAGTTAATAAAAAATGTTATGAAGAGTCTCTGTCACACAATCTTGTATCGGCATGGTCTCATTCGCTAAATCATTGTTTCTTATTGTGTCGCAGTGACTCACATAAAATCAAGCTTAGATGATGTTATGAAGGGTCTCTGTGACACAATTCTGTATCAATATAGTTTCATAACCTAAATCATGGTTTCTATGGTGTCGCAGCGACTCACACAACACCAAGATTCATTAATGTTAGGAAGAGTCTCTGTGATACAATCTTGTATCAGCATACTTTGTGTCAGCATAGTTTGATATGCTAAATCATCGCATATTATTGTGTCGCAGTGGCACAAATAACATTAAGTTTTGTTAATGTCATTAAGAGTCTCCGTGACACAATCTTGTGAACTGTACTGTACTGTTTCATACATCGTTGCAGCATGCACTGTGTCGCAGCGAATCATATAACATTAAATATAGTTAATGTTATGAAGAGTCTCTGTGACACAATCTTGTATCGGCACTGTCTGACAAAATCGAGGTTTGAATTGTGTCGCACTGGCTGTACTTAACATGAGGTATTGGTGATGCCACGAGGATTCACTGTAACACAATCATGTACAAACACAGGCAGATATGCTTATGCACGGGGCCTGTTTGAATAAATAAGCTGTGCGATTTGTCTCAAGACGTGGTCCGGGAGGTGAAAACTATCAACACAAGCAGGGCCAGGACGACCCCAGGCGTTAGTAGAAGATGGCGAAGCCGGCGGGACTGCAGGACTTGGTCCTGTAGGACCCAAGGGCGGAAAGTCAGTCGGCTGAAAGTTTGCTGGCTGATGTCCCACGAAAACCTGTTGGGGACACGGATGGTGTGAAATAGCGACACCCGGCTGTGGGCGGTACATTGCTGCTGCTTCAGTTGACCTGATAAGGTCTGGCCGTGGTGGACTGGCCCCTCAGACCTGTCATGGTCGTGTCTCCGAGTCAGGTTGTGGCCACGCCCTTCTGACCTGTCAGAATACTCCTTTTGCGCATTCCTATCTGCGAATGAAAGGATGCTTGTGATTGGACAGCAAACTGTACCAAAAGTTATCGTTCTTGAAAATTCCGGAAGCAGGGGGGAAGAGAAAATGGAGTGGTTTGCGAAAGTAATCGACGGAAAATGGACTAAGTCTTTGGTGGAATTCCCAGTTATTTGTGAAGACCAGATATTACTACAATTGTCAAGAGGAGCGTCATCAGTGAAGAAAACAGTGGATGAAGTAAAAGCTCTAAAGTCGGCGAGATCGATTTCATTTTTCAAAGACGGACACGTACGTGTAATCGGGATTTGTGGCACAGAGGACGACAGTGTGGAAACTCCAACAATGATAGTAAAAGCCGTCGTGCGAGCATCAATGAAGCAACAGTTATACACAAACAATTTAGCTGTAGACAAGTACACAGGAGAAGTACGTCGGGCTTGTTGTGACTGCCCTGCTGGGTAAGTAAAATACGTGTATTTTAAAGGTTTTTTATTTTTTTTATTGATTGATTGATTGTACATTGCGTTACGTCCCGACAGCAACAAGGCTTTCTCAGGACGTGCCTGCACTGCTTGTGAAAAAAAAACCTAAACAGAACATTGAATGTATGTCGCCAGCCGGTCAAATACGTTAAATAAACCTAACACATGGGGCCTAAATAAAGCTAAGACCATTTAGCAACACACATCCAATATCAAGAGCTACAGGCAGTGCAGACAGTAGGGAAAGTTTTAAAAAGGCAAATATTTTTTAATTGATAAGGACAATTTGCAGAGTATTGTAAGATAATAGTTTTCAGTTTGAAATCAAATACATTGTGTATGCACCAAGGAAAGAGGTTACAATAGTTGAAATTATTGAACGGACTTTATTGTTCAAATTGAAGTGACCATTTTCAACTAGACCGCATGGAAAGGTAAAAAAAAAAATCCAATATGTAAAAGAGATAATTGGTGTACACTTTATCACATGAAAAATGTTTATTCTTTCAGTACTCAGATAAACAGTGAAGTACAATTTATAATGTTTGTGTGTGAAATAAAGCGTTCATTGAATCCACTGTATTCATGTTTCAGAAAAGGTGGTGGATGTAACCATATTGCAGCAGTGTTGTTTGCCCTTGAAGATTTCAAGGCCAGAGGGCTTGACGTCATTCCTGATGCTCCGACATGCACTGATCAGCCTTGTTGTTGGAAAGAACCAGGGGGGAAACGGACAGCTCCAGCATCATGGGATGAAATAAACATTGTGAAGTAAGTTATCTGTTAATTAATATATAAGGTGTTGAAATCTCTGGTAATTAAAATAATACATTATGCTGTCAAACAAGAGTAATAACAGTACATATTGGTTCAGTGGTGATACTGGTCCAGTGGTTATGTAGTTTGTCATCTAAGTGTATGTTGTTTTTGTTTATTGGATTCAGTCGACATTACTAATACTATCATATCATGATTACAGCTTGTGTGAAAGAGGACTCACTCCCCATCCTCATAAAGGATTGCCAAAAAACAATCCCAATGGTAACAACTAACATTGAATGCATTCCACCAGCCATATTTGTAAATGAACACCTATTGTAGTGCAGGTTAAAATTTTAGTCAGACAGGTTAGTTAATCATTAAAATAAATCAGTGTTTGAAGAGTCACGCAGACGACAATGAGCCGAATCAAGTCTGTAGTCATGCGGACAAGTTGATAAATGAAGATATGATGTTTGTGTTCATGTTATGGTTTTAATGTTTAGTTATTGAAGATCTATGTGAATCTGATGATATAAATAATATATCTCTGTTTGAAATGGCTAAATAATCTCCTCACACACTTTTGTACCCCTTAAACAGTGACAAAACTCTGCAAAAAGTGCTAATTAACTTAAATTGGTTTGCAGGCATGAGATGGGACAAGTAAAAACACCAAGAAGGACCATGAACTACATCAACTTTGATCCTCGGCACCCTGATGATCAGAATGTCAACCCTGGAAAAACAAGTCAGTTGGCACAGGCACTAAAAGAAATTGATCCCACGCTTCCGTTTTGCAGGTTTGTACTAAAACAAGTAATTGAAATATGACTAAGTGCCAAAAGGTGGTCTCCTGATTTGGGACAAAGGGGTAAATAATTCAAGTTTGTCTCAGAGAGTTGTCTTTTTTACCATCAGATATCTTTCAATACCAAGCAAGATTCTGCAATAGGAAAAGATAATTGAAGGTTTGGTTTGTGAGATATTGTAGTTTAAATGGTAAAATGCCTGTCATGTCGCGTGTCAAACATTACAACACAAATAGTTGATCAAGTAGACAATTCAAGGGATGTTGGCAACAAAACATTTTTTTCCTTTAAAGACTGGCCTGCATCTACATTATAATCATATTTTGTTGTGATGTTCACATTCTAAAATACTTTATTGCATATTCAGTGTTGTAAGGTTTGACACACGACACCGACTAAATTGTTTACAATTTGTCTGCAAGTCTATTTTAACTTTTTATTCTTAAAATAACATTGTACCACATCCATACAAACAAAACAAGACCAGGTGTATTGGTATTTGCAAACAGAGATTCATTAATATTTAGAAAATAGTGCATTTCCTGCTGATGTTGTAATGTTGACGTTTGACACTGACTGGACCATAAACATGCTGTAAAAGGTCCTGGCAAAAAAAAAAGGAATCAAATCAAAGTACGAGCATTTTGGCAAGCTGAGCTAAACTTGCAACATTCTCTTCTTGCAAGAAATTTTCACTAGCACAGATCAGAGATACTGCAACAGCCATCTATAATGTCGAGCGTCAAATTTACAACAACAGAGTCGGGTCATACGTCAACATTTCTACACATGCCGCCTCTGTTGTACTAAAGTAACACCGCCATTTTGTCACTCTAACGTAACTACGTATTTCCAAGTTGTGGTAAATCGATTTTCCTAAATGCATTCTACCCAAAAGATCTAATGAAAACAAACAACCAATGCTTGTTTACATAATTTTACACAAAAAGCTTCAGATATTAGTGTCGTTCGTCAAAACAGTGTCATACGTCAAAGAAGAAAAAGTCTTACAACATACATTTCGATCCTTGCTGTTCGTCAACAAAGGAATGAATCCCGCGACAATATTGCTCAAAATACTCAAAATTACTGCTTGAAAGTATTTATAGTATCCACACATTCACTCTTTCACACAGATAAAACAATAATTCAGTTTTCAGATGTAAATATACATGATTTTATTAGAAATCATATCAGTACCCCTTCTGTGTCCCACCTTTTGGCACTTAGTCATATATACACATATTTTAAGATTTAAAATATATTGTTTGTTAACAACTTTGGCAAGCTTTTGCTATATTTTATAGTTACACTTTTTCAGACACAGTTGTGAACATAAAAGTAAATATTTATGTAGTATGCACTTTTAATATTAAATAATAACATTAACAATAATAATAACAATAAATTCATAGTACAATTAAAACACTTAAGAGTTAGGAGTACTAATGTATAGCCATTCTGTCTTTCACAGGTATGTTGTTCCGCTGTGTCCAGTACCAGATGCTGACCCACAACCAACTGGAGCTGACGAAAACCAACTTGGACCAAGCCCCATCTCACTCAGCACTATTAGAGAAGCATGTGTCGCATTTAAATTATCTTTAAATGTAACGGAAGCTCAAGCAAACTCCATTGAAATAGAGACACGTGGTCAATCCATGTCGGCAAAATGGTTTCACTACAGAAAGTTCAGACTAACTGCATCAGTTGTGCATAAAGTTGCAAACATGCGGAAATCCACAAATCCGAAAGTGTTTTTTGGCTTCCAAACTGTACTCAAACGCTAGATTTCAAAGTAGGGACATGAAGAATGGACTAGAAAGAGAAGCAGCAGCAGCCCAGAGATACAAACTGTCACGTGAACTGGAGGGAGTAGAACTTGTTCTGTCTGAGTCTGGTCTGCGCATCTCTACTGAGAAGGGATTCATCGGAGCATCCACTGACCGGTTGGCTGTTGAAAAGTCTGGGAGGGTTCGTCTGGTGGAAATAAAGAACCCAGGAAACAGTTGGGAAGAAAGTGACATGTCTGCAGTACTGCAAAAGCAGTCTTGCTTGAGTGCAGACAAGTCAAGCAAAAGTGGGGTTAGTCTGAAGAAGACTCATCAGTATTACAGCCAAATCCAGTGTCAACTGTTTGTGTACAAGGTTGAGGAATGTGACTTTGTTTTGTGCACAAAGCATGCCATGCACATTGAGACTATTCAGAAGGATGACATTTTCATTCAAGACATGCTCCAAAAGGCAGAAGATTTTTTTGATAATTGTTTCTTGCCAGAAGTTGTTTACCCCATAGTAAAATACAACCTAGACCCAGTTGACCTGAGAAACTGTTGAATGTGTGTAGGTAAATTTGTGTGCCCATTGTTAATGGTTGCTTTTCTTTTGTTCATATAGTTACGCAGTTTGTGATTTTATTATTAATGAAAATGTAGGGGTGCAGATCTTAAAGAGAACTGCATTTGGGATACATGTACATTTTTATTGGAAATTTTTGTAGTACTAGTTGTTTGTTGTTGTTTTTTTTTTGTTTTTGTGGGGGGTGGGGGGCTAATTTAGTCTAGATAGTATGATTTACCAATTTGTCTCCCAAATTGAGTAAAGGCAAAAAAAAAAATTAAATGGGGGGGGGGGGGGGGGGGGGGTGGTTGCACAAAGAAATCAGAGTATATTCTGAAAGTGCTGTGTTAATATTGTCTGGTTATTTTGATTTATGCTTGAAAATTCATATTTGTAAAGTTTATATTATTCATTTACACTTTTTCTGAATAGTTACTATGTTGAGAAATACTTACAACTACTGGGGGTGTTCAAGTGCTCTGACCACAAGTTCATTGTAGGTACACTTTACAAAATAAAGTCCCCCCGTGGTGATTCCGGGGGTTTTCTGTATAAATAGTATCCCCACTTTGTGGAAATTTAGTGCTTTAAATTCCCACTGTTCCTATCATTCTCATTTCTTCTGTCTCTTTTCTAATCTATTCTTTCATTCTACTATCTCTCTTATTCACTAGACCAGTCAGCTACCTTTTTTCTTTGAAAACTCTCCCCAAAACTCATTTGTATATTGGGTCTGTTGGGTCAGTTTGGTGGTATTGGACACCTCTGCCAAATGGTCACTAGTGCTTTCCATGAATTGATGTTTTTTAGCTATGTAGTCATTTTCTATGTATGCATTTTGTGACTATTTTTTAATGATGTTTATATTCTATTTTGTTTTTGTAACCGGGGGTTTAATAAATTAGAATGCGCCTCAGCATCCCCTGCGTGGGATGCCTTTATTGCAAAGTGACCGGCTGGTAGAGTGCCTTCAGTGTTACCGTTGGGGTTGTCTCTGCAGATCTTTTGTATGCGGATGGGGAGTGAGGTCGTTTTTTTTTTTGTTATTTTTTTGGTGGTCCTGATTCGGCTCTTCGCAGTCCGCTGGACCCATATAAGCAATGATTAAACAAACAAAGCCCTAACCACACAATGTCCAAACCCTGCAATAAGCAACCAGGCTGCAATAAGCAATCACAA
>BTPG01000006.1:73461726-73466726 GCA_036245525.1 Semisulcospira habei
TACAATACGGTTTTTCAATTCTGTAACACAACACATCCATGGCCATGGGGGTGGTTTTCGCGGATTATCTGTAGGAGGTATAACTCGGTGTGTTTGCAACGGGGGTGGGAAGTGTCGTAGAATTGCTGTTAAGCTGTTTGAGGAGCCTTGCCACCAGCCTGGCATGCCTTTTGGTATGGAAGCCCTAACAAAAAATTTATACTAATTGCAGACGCATGAACAATTAAGTACGCTCGCTGCGAGCTAACTGAACGAGTATGAAACTTATTATTAGTAAATCTTTGGGAAGAAAAATGAAATTGACGATAACGAATTTAAAAAGAGTCCAGGATGATTTGGCCAACTAGAAACAACAAAAGTCCTGAAATACAGAATAAGATGCGTAGACAGGCTGTAAATGTTGAAGAGCTAAAAAATCTTTTTAGATACAATGAAAAAAGATGAGGCGTGAGAAGAAACTATGAAAAAGTTTGAGAACTTACCACGCAAGTTAACGATAGGTTTTGGTAATCCAATATTTTGTCATACACTTCGCAAGAGATGTCCTTCCTTTCACCCGCTGCCTACCTAACACCATACTGCCTCCTCCACCAGAAAAAAAAAAAGATTTATACGGTTTTGTCCTTGTAACTGGGAAATCTGGTCGAGTAAGTTGTTGACGTGGTTCAATAACTTACAAGATACGTAATGAATGAGGGTTCTTGTAAGATACATTGGTATTTAAGAGTCACGTTATTCAGGAACTTGCAAACCCCAACTCAGACTATCAAAGACGCGACGCTGTAAAGTTTAGTTAGACGCGTTGTAGGTGGACTTTGGAAATTTGTTAACAATGTGTCCTGTAGGTAGACGGGCTGTGAAGAGTGGGGTATCAAGTGTAGAGAAAGAATGTTTTGTGTGTGGTGTGTGTTGAGAGAGTCACAAATAACTCGTGGTTGTTGGGGTCTTGACCGTAGAGTCAATGGTTATAATCTAATGTTCTTAAATTAATCATCAGCTCTAACACACGAGTACTAGGATATAGCGCACGGGCGTGCATTAAATAATCACGCACAGACGCAGTTGAGGCGACACGACACACAAACACGTGTGGACGAACTCTCGCAGACACATACATACACGCATGGCACATGCATTCATACTAGCATGCACTACCGCATACATACATGCCACTCACACAATGACAAACACTCACACTCATACGACACAAACACTCGCACGCATACATACATGCAACTCACACACCTGACAGACAAACACACGTCATACACACATACATACATACATTACCGCATGCACACGCACACACAAACACTCACTACACATACAACATACATAGCACTCACACACTGACAGACACAACGCATACACACCACACACAGACGCATTACATGCATGCCACTCACACATACCTACAAACACACACAACACTCACATACACAGACAGACAGACAGACACAAAATCTTATTCAGCATGCTTGAATATTGTAACTCCAGTCCGCAGAAAACTTCACCGCATGTCAGTTGTATGACACGAAATAGCCCGGCGACTGTGTACATAGTCACGTTCCTAAGTCCCTATTCAGTGTTTACGGTAAAAAACCGCGCTGACCGCGTAGCGGCAAGGGTGTCAATAGAAACTGAAGACTTTGTATTAAGAGTCATTTAACTCTATGTTCGTCTCTGCGTTTTTTGCTTGCTACAGCGCTACAAGGGCCGCTAAATATAAGATAGCATCGGCAACTACTCCGCATTGCAGCTAGTGACGTATTGTGTCTGCACCAATACTCAACATTGAAACTGTCTGCACCCCGCGCGCCAGCTGATGGTTTTGCTACGTACAATCTATGTGTTAAAACCAGCGCCTGACTAGCGTTAACGGCAATGTGGTAAACAGATAGATGAAGTACCATATGATTAAGAGTCACGTTAACTCTGTTTCCATGTCTCATGTTTTTAGTGAGTTTGCTCAACAGCCGCCTGATCCCAACGCCTAGTCAGTCGCTATGCTCTACAACAGTCCATCGTTTGGTTGCTACGTTACGTGACAATCTATGTCTTGTAACAGATCCGGCGGGGCTGCTGACGGCGTCAACGGCAAGGGTGTTAATAGAAGACTGAAGGACTTTATGTTAAGAGGCTCATTTAACTCTGTGTTCTGTTATCTGTCCTCGACTGTGACAGTCAACGACCAGTCGAGCACTAGTCTAGCAGTCCGCTGCTGACGGCGTCAACGGCAAAGGGGGGTAATAGAAGATGAAGACATTATGGTTAAGGAGTCATGTGAGCGTGTTTCTACGTCATCAGTGTTTCTAACCCGTTACTCAACAGATTTTAACGTGGTCCGTGCATTAGAAGCGGGCATACCACAGACGCGTTAACAATTGTCAGACTCGTTATTAGCTCACTCTGTAAAGTCAGTTTGATTTGACATGAAGCGCTGCGCAACAACACCTATCACACTTGGTGGCCATAAAACTTTTAGGATGAGGACAAACAAACAAAAATACAAACATGAAGCTTCTGATGCGAACTATGCTCAGATTCGGTTTTATGACACACGATCGCAGACAAAATCTCACTCCAGCCAATTTATGACCTGCACGTAGTATTTACTCCCGTCTCAGTCTTAAAAGCAATCTTTTACGTGTACCATGTCCAATTGATTTTCACACGTTCTCAGACTTACAAGCTTATTTAGTGAGCATGATCTGGTGATTTCTCACGGGGGTCGCAGACGTACAGCACTTTTTGTGGCATTGTTCTGATGAGGGTCTGAGTGCTTCGAATAGACGGTGGGGGACATGACGGTTTTCAGTGCGGCAGAGCTCTGGTTGGCCAGTGAGGGGGGTACTCTATCGTCAGGCGCATACGAGCCGTGGATGTAGGTGCGTCGGGTCGGTTGTTGCTCAATACGTCAGATGCTCCGAGGACCGGTACAGCCTTTGCAGCCGGGGGCTCGGCGTGGGTTGTGCCGGGGCCGTGCCGGGGGGCAGGTGATATAGCAGTCTCGACGGACTCTAGAGTTTACGAGGGGACGACCGGTTTTGATGTGGCCTGGCTTGAGGGGCGGCCGGGGGGCGTGCGGGGGCATAGGGGCACGATGGAGCTTGAAGGAGTCAGTTAAGGCAGAACGAAGCGATAAATGTCGCAGACACTGGTGTACGTTCAGTCAGGGTGGTTAGGTAGCACCATTTAGAACCGTTTGTACAAGCAGGCAGGCGGGGCGGGGGGGGGGGGGGCATGGAGCCAGCTGTTAGGTGTTTTTTCCGGCCCCAGAGTTTCGGAGGCGAGGTTGTCCGCGCGTGGACGTTTGAACAATGGTTCTTAGGGGGGGGGGGGGGGAGGGGATAGAGCGGGGGGTGAACACGCGTGCCGGAAAAGGGCAGGGCCGAGGAAAGTGAGACTCGTCGGGGGGCGGGGGCGTAGTGGCGGGGGTAAGGCGACGTGGATACTGACTGAGAATAAAGGACGCTGCGATAATTCCGACGTGTAAATATGTAGGAGCCAATCTATTCCAGTGTTCAGTTTTAGATGTCTATTTCGAAAGAGTCGTTTTGCTCGGTTGTGAAATGTTTTAAAGTCCCTTCAATAAGACCACATCACACATAAGTAAATAAAGAAGAGACTGATCATAGCGTATTGTATTCTTCAAGTTAACCAGGTCGATAGTATTTGGTTAGCCGTGCCTCCCCCTCCCCCCCAGGCCCCCCCCCCCCCCCCCCCCCCCCTAATTTTGCGTTATTAAGTGATCTGCTGATATTTAATGTGAAGACAAATCACTCTTCATCTACTTTAAAAGACAACTCAGAGTTATTTTCGTCCACTGAAAAAGATGTATGTTTTAATAAACAATTCAGATGTTCTTTTATGGTGTCTTATACTAGCCTGACTTATGTTTCTGATAGAACTAGTGGTTTAGTAGATATCCAGCCAAAATAATGTCCCAAACTGGTTTTAATGCCTCCGGGTGTTTTCATATCTCTAAAAACCAAAGAAGTCCTGGTAGTCTTTTGGCGCGTCATAACCTGGTATGAAATGTGAGAGTAGTCCATTTTTATCCATTGTTATTCCACCATGTGAATTGTAAGATCGAACAGACTCGCTTTCCTGTAGTCCAATTCTTTTTTATAATGTTGAATGGTAGTCAGCTAGCAACTTAAACTAAACCGATCTGGTTAACACTACGCACTTCTGTGTTTCGAAAAAGTACAAGTTTAACATAACAAATTAACTGTCAAACACCGAGTCATTTGTATACTTACTGTGAGTACAGCGTCAATTAACAGTGCACTACCGCGTCACCACGTAGATGATTTTTACTTATTTAGGTGCTATCATCAACGGTAAGTTTCGTCCGTCTCCTGAGAACTCAACCGACGTCTGCAGCGCCCTACTGACGTTCAACGACCATTATCTTGACACGAGAACTAAGGGTCACGAGTTGACCAACGCGGCGTATGTTATTGGCAACATTGACGGTCAACTATACTTTTTGGGTGGGGGTGATGTGGCAATTACATTGCCTATCGGGACATTTCCCCACGATGAACGCAAGTTGTCATTTGCTTCCCAAATTGTTGTGGTCAGACTGGTCCTTGTAGATTGCCGCGCGACTTTGGTCGCGGTGAGGTGCAGAAGGCCGGTATTCTCCATACCGTATGTTGAGGGCCATGCGTTTGGTGCCTTCGGCGCTGGGGTGTTTCCTGTCGCCGTCACAATAGAGGGCCTGACGGGGGGCGAGGTTCCTGGTCAGGAAGGTGGCAGTGTGGTCGACTATGGCGATGTCCGCCTGTCTGCAGGCTGCGTGGAGGTTGTCGTTGGATTTTGTTGCTGCTGCAAACAGGGGGTGGAGCTGACCAAAGGGCGGCATGATGGTGGACGCCTGGAGAGACGCCTGCGGGAACTTCGTGGCAAGCAAGTTGATCAGCTGCATCCACGTGTTGCAGGAAACCGGCGCATTCATGTTTTGGCAGCTGTTAATGCCAACATGAAAGGTG
>BTPG01000006.1:73471726-73519226 GCA_036245525.1 Semisulcospira habei
CTATCTGTGATACGTGAGTCATTGTCTAAAGCGTGCGCATAATAAGATTATAAGATAAGCGCATTATAAATACCGTAATTATTATTATTATTTAATTATCATGGTCAAACCATTTCCTGCAACATGTACATTGTCGTTAAGTAACATTTCTAAAATTACTTTCGGGAAAGGCACCCGTGAAGCTAAATGGGTTAAACAACATCTAAGTTTAGCATTTTGGCAGCATTATGAAGCAATTGGCCGTAATGACATCGATGTTACGTGTGCCTACTCACATTTCTGGTTTAAAAGGCGGTTTTAGTTATAGGTCGTTTGACATCGGAGCGCACAACGTTTTTCGCAAATATCCCCAGAAAGAACCACTTGTCCATACCAATCTCAGAACAAACATCATTCAGTGCCAGTTGACCTAATACGGTTTACTTTCAAGAAACTCGAACAATGTGTCAGTGATGCTGATTTTACATCCCTACACGTCCAGATAAATTAAGCCCAGTTTAAGAAAGATCTATTTTCATGTGAATTGGCCGCCAAGGTTTCAAACCTTAAACAGCGTAGGCATACATTAAGTCAGCATGCTTCACCTCAAAATTGAAATCTGCCGGGGCTGTATTTAGGGTATTGAAAAGGTTTGTTCTTGTTTTTCACCAAAGTTTTACGACTGTACAGCAAAATCGACAAATCATAGAAGTTCAGTATTAAAAAAATCCACATTAGGTCCATTGACACTAACTGATTTTTAAATTTTTTAAAAAGTGGTACAGAAAAGTGTTTGTTTGTGGAAATATTTGTGGAAAACCGTTGTGCGCTCCGATGTCAAACGGCCTATAAGGCAGGACAAACATTTGAACGTTTTACTGGCGAATTTGACCACTCAGAGCCAGCTCTGTTGAAGGCAGTTTTAAGAGTCTGAAAGATGCAGACCATATGCAGATAGATCAGAAGGTATTTTAACCCATTCACTGCCGAGGAAAAAGTGAACACGGTCCAACTGCAAGAGACGAAGATCCTCATGAGCCCTCGCAACTGCGGGGGCTCATGATGATCTATGTCTCTTGTAGTTGGATCGTGTTCACGTTTTCCTCGTGCGGGGGCTCATGAGGATATATGCCTCTTGCTGGGACCAATTTGTATCCATGCTCTTTGGACGGTGTTGGCTTTTAGTCGTTGAATGAAAACAGATTTCAGAAACGAAAATGTACGTGCAGTAGCAGGGAAGTGGTTAAGAGCTAATAATTCTGCGGCCAAAACAAAGCCATCGGAGAAAATCGACAACTGCCTAATTATAATTACATTGAGACACCCATCACATGTAGTTAAAACATAAAGTATATTTACAAAGTTGCTCCAGCTGTGCTAACTCATTGTGCCCGAGGTACAAAAACACCCTCATTTTGCAGTTTATCCTCAGAGGACTGCATTACAATTCAAGAGACAGATCGACCATGATAGTTTAAGGGTGTGGCAGAATAACCTGACGCCTATCGGCGCCAAGCTATTCTGCCACCACCCTATCATGGTCGAGCCATATAGGGCGGTGGTGTTCCGCGTGCACAATGAGTTAAGCTTTATATATTGGCTCCATCCACACAGGCAAGTGTACTTTTTGTTTATAAAGAGCGGTACCATTTTAATGTTTTTGTTTGGACAGAAAACAGTTTACGAGGGCTTTTCTGTATTCGTTCGTCAAACTCTAAAACTTTCTTCTTCTGGCTGGGGAGATATGGGTGTGGGTGTCTCGTTTCGTTTTTTATCCCACTCATTTAGTCCATAAGCTAGTCAGGTCTACCGTGCAACCCCCCTCCCTCCCTCCCCCCAGTACTCAATAAGATGGGTTTCAAAATGTACCTTGGTATGTCCTGAGATGTTTAAGCCATGTTCCCCGAAAATCCTTAGAAACACACCAGATGGCGCAAAGTACACGGGGGTGCACGGTAGACTTGGCTAGCTTATGGACTAATTCCTTTAGTCGTTTCATCCTCAAAATAGCTTTGCTTCCTGTGAAATCCAGGCAGTTCAGACTTTATTCGAATGTAAATTTAAAGATGTTCTTGTTGTTTAGCGCGCGCGCGCGCGCGTGTGTGTGTGTGTGTGTGTATGTGTGTGTGTGTTGGCACTTAGTCAATTCTTGTTTTGTTACCTATCTTGTGTAGGTCTCCTAGCTACCGATGACGTAAAGGGTGCTTGTAACTCAACAGTCCTAAGCAGCTGTGTCGTTCCCGACATTACTAAGCCGGCAGAGGCGTGCGAGTTAGTATACGCTTTCTCTCTCTCTCTCTCTCTCTCTCTCTCTCTCTCTCTCTCTCTCTCTCTCTCTCTCTCTCTCTCTCTCTCTCTCTCTCTCTCTCTCTCTCTCTCTCCCACCCACACACGCACACACACACACAAACACACACAACACAACACATTTATGTTATAGTCAAAAGAACGCTACATACACACACACAAACACACACACACACACAAATAATTATATTTTCTCAAATTATGCAAAGTAAAAAAGTAAATTCGCTAAGCAAATGATCTTTATTATTGGGATTTTAAAAAGCAGATTGAAAGTAAGTTAGTTTTTAGAATGAACTTGACTATACTTTTCCAGTTACTTTCTCGCTTTACTTTCAAGGGAGGGGGTCCACGCTTGCACGCACGCACACACACACACACACACACACACACACACAGAGAGAGAGAGAGAGAGAACATAATAGTTTAATGCACTTAGAAACTGAAATAAACTTGAACGTTAAAAACGTAGGTTGAGCAATAACTGCGTCAACACAATTGGCAATACAACTCCCCTCTGCTCCTCCCTCTCCCCTCTGCTAGTCCTAAGCCAGGATTTCTATTCCTACCCTGCTGTGCTAACGAATTGTTCATCGACATCAGTAATTGTATTCTTGCCATGGTGTTTTTTTTTTTTATTTTTCTTCTTCTAAAACAGACTTAGATTCTGTCGCGTGCTTTACATGTAACACTGAGGATTTTTCTGCGTCATGTTACGCAACTATATAGGGAAACAGATGATTAAACATGATGCCATGATGAAAGAGAGCGAATGGAATCGCCGGGTCGTGGGTTTGAGTCCCCTTCCCGCACCCGTGCTGTGGACGTTAAATCCCGAACCAACCAACCAACCAACCAAACATGATGCCACGGAATCGCGCTTTTATTTATGACGATCGGTACGGAAGAGTAAATGAGCGCTGGTCAGCGATGTTTTTCAACAGACGGTCCTAGATCGTAACGTCCAAAATCACACACAATCACTCACATACAAGGCTTGGACACATGTACAATTATTTATCTTGGTGAATGGAGTATTAAAATGGGCCATACGTTATTTACAGTGCCATCAAAACTTACATTTCCTGTGCTGACCACGCTGGAGCTGCTGACTGTTCTGAGTCGGAGAAGATAGTGTATAGCCCCGTGAAGGCAGCATACAGCCAGTATTGTGGTGGTATGTATGGACTACGTGATTAATTTATGCTTCGGTTATGTTGGGCTATGTTTGCGTAATAAAGTCGAAATCAAAAGTTTTTTTTGTTTTGTTTAATCCTTTGTTTGTCGGTAGAGATTTCAGTCGCGATGATTCTTGTAGGAATCATCGCGACTAAAACCGCTACCGACACGCAAAGGGTTAACAGTCTGTACAGATCCTCGACAGATCAGTAAAACTTAAAGTTAAAGGGCCATAACTCAAGATTTTCAACGCCTCAGTTCGCAGAAAAACTTTTAATGGGATTCAGTATTCATCTCCCCACTTAGATAATGACCTCCCCACTATTCCACTAATTGCTTTCTTCAGCTTTGCTTTCTTTTGTCCCTTCGAAGTGAAAAACGCCCTCAGGGGTTTAGTTAAGTCGCCGTGAACAGTAGGCCTTTCTGAATTTGCGAAAGTAAATGACGTCATAGTTATTCAAACTACTTTGGGTCGTCTGCATAATTATATGGAAATCGCACGCGATGGCGGTCTCCAGACATGAGGAGAAAAGAAGGATGAACGACCGCGGAAATGTACGGAATAAGTTTTGCCGACTGAAAACGAGTTGAAAACATTAATAGAGGAATCCGCAACAGAGCCGCACATGTATTTTAACCCATTTCGCAAAACTTGTGTGTGATAATTTGAGTCGGCCGGAATTTTGTTTCAGGCGTCATCACAGGGGAGAAAACCAAAGTTATGGCAATTATGGCAAGACGCTCCGAGTCAAGGGTCACAACTCAGTCTTACCATAACTGCTATGACTTCGGTTTTCTCTCCCTGTGGTGTCATAATTATGTGGGGCTCAGCCAGAGTGATTTTAACTTTTTGGGAGCTTTGGACTGAGAAACGGTATGAACTGTCGCAACTGGATTTATTCCTGTTTGTTTGTTGAACTCAAGAATGCGCAAGTCAGCAAGAGGCGACTTGAGGGGGGAGGAGGGGGGGGGGGCTCATGAGGATCCATGGTGATGTCGGTTTGCCAAGTTTTCTTCGCTGCGCAATCCACTCCACTTTGGTACCGGTTTCAGGCCACATTATGAATTTTAAATACAAGCGATCAAAATTGCCGAAACTTCAAAAGCTGAACTGACCCTTCGCACGCGTGAATGTCCTGTTTTTGTCTTGTACTGTGTTTGTCTCCAGAGTGAAAGCGTGTGTGTCACGTAAGCGTGCGTGTTGGGTTCAGTTCGCGGAGCTTTGAGCCGACTGGTAGAAATTGGGTAAAGCGCCTATTTAATAACCGGTATTATTATTATTATTATTAATTTGCGGTCTGTGCTTACTACAGCAACATTTAATGAATACTTGGAAGGTATGAAATGTGCATTTATTTTTCAAAATCCATGCTTGAAATTGTTATACCAGCATGTCTTATTAATTAGATTGGCGTGTCAACCTTGTCAACCTTGAATACAATCCTTTTTTAAATTTATTTATTTACTTTTTAGTTTATTTATTATTAGTCATACCGTATATATTAAATAAGCATACATTACATGAGTTACACACACGAGCAAACAATATGTATAGAAAAAATATAGCACATAAAATTATATACCCCCCCTCCCCGCCCCACCCACGTTCCTATTTACCCCCCACCCCCTCCCCCACTCTCTTAGTACACAAACAGCTCGAACACACAACAAATGACAAGCAGAGTTTAGGTTTGGACAGTCACACTGGACAGTCATACAAATGTGACCCCCTGGGCATACAATCCTCAGTACTATAAATACTACTGATGGAATCGAGCTAGGCCATCGTTTCTATCTTGAACCAACCCTGCATACAATAGTGAAATAACTGGTTGTGCCAGAGCCGCCTGCACACTACCGCCAATGGTGAGGCTGCAGCCAGTGCCTCTAACAGCATTACAGCCCGCCAAAAAGTGTAGCATAAAATGATACCACAAAATAATGACAAAACTTGTTGCTCTGACCAATAATTCCAAATCGGTACTTCTCACATAGGCAGCGATACTTCAGTCATAATTCTAACAAAGTGCCTTAAATTAGGCAGGGTTTCTTCTAATCTACATTTGTAAACATAGAACTTAACAACTAATATTATGAGGTCTAAGACAGTGTCTGACCTAAAGTGGTGAGCTGTGCCAAAGACAATAAGACTCTTTGTGAACTCAAAATTAGTGCAGTTTACACAATTATCTCGCAACCATTGTCCCATGTCAGACCAGAATATCTGTACATACAAGAAGTCCCAGAACAGGTGAGAAAGAAGTTCCATCCTCATTCTTATAAAAAGTACAAATTGCAGATTCAGACAATTTACACAGAAATAAAAATCGCTTTGTGGGCAACAACCGATGCAATAACCTTAACTGGAACCATTTAAGTTGGGAGTCAGGTGTGGTTTTGAAGGGTTTTAAAAAAATACATTTCCAGCTTGGTATGTCATCAATTTCGAAGCATTGAGACCACTTCTAAATACAAATAGGCCTTGACCTTGATTTGACCAATGTTGAATAGATGGTTTTACAACCCTGCAAGATAGTGTTCTAGGCCTTATTGCTGGTACTATTTCCTTCCTTAACTGACTTTACTGCTAATGAGGTTAAGTGGGCCCTGACAGCATTGGCTATACCAGAGTACATCAAGAAATGTGTAGACACATCAGAGAACAGCAACTTACATGACTAGAAAGACAACATAGAGCCATTCTCATCAAGCAGATCCCCAATAACCAAAATTATTTTTTCTCTCCATTCGGTGATATGAACCGTTTTCCTGTCTCTAATAATGTTCTTGTTATAATGAATACATTCTGCGAGCACTTCATCAAATGTTTCAGGTACACACTTGTTACAAACAATCTTGTAATGTTTGGCAACATCGGCCCAGAAGCAATTATCACAATGAAGCATTAAAACGTTTGCATATTCACCACCAAACACCTGTATATTACAAAACATACGTTAGCAGCTGACCAAAATCTGACGTACCAATGAGTCACACGATACACCAAAGACCCGTCTAAGCCAACTGACCTTCATAGGCGTCACAAATGAATGAACATTTAACATTCGCAAGCCACCTTCATCGTATGCTGAACAGACAACAGCTTTCTTTATTTTTGCTCTCTTTCCATACCACAAGAATGTAAACAATTTTTTCAAGGTCAGTCAAAAACTGTGCTGGAGGGTCTGGGAGGTTCATACAAAGATGGACAATCTTTGACACCGCAAGTGTTTTGATGACTGTAATTTTCCCTAATGGTGTAAGTTGACGCTTAGACCAAACATACAAAACTCGCTAAATTTAAGCAAGTTTGCCCTCATAATTAATAGCGATTATAATATTAATGTTTATGGAGAACTTTATACCAAGAATCTTAAAAATCCCAGGGTCCCAGACAAAGTTGAATTTGGGCATGAACCGAATGTGTGAATTGCTCATAGGTCCAAGGCAGAACACCTGCGTTTTATCCATATTTATCTTGAGGCCCGAGATAGAAGCAAAGTATTGTAGACTGCGAATGCTTTCTTCGAAAGACCTTTTGCTTCCATTTAAGAACAATGAAATGTTATCTGCAAACTGAAACAGAAGTAAGTATATATCTTTACCTTTTAACCCACATATATTTTTATTCTGGCGTAAAATAGAGGCCAGAATTTCAGCGCAGATTAAGTAAATGTACGGAGAGCTTGGGTCGCTTTGACGACATCCCCTTTCTACTGGAAATCAACCGGAATAGCGACCATTAACAGCGACACAAGCCTAAATATCACAGTAAAATGTTCTAATCCATGTGTTCTTCACATCTGGACCAAAGTTGAAAAAGTCAAGACATTTTTTCCAAAAAGGACCAGGTGACTGAGTCAAATGCTTTCTCAAAGTCTATGAGAACCAGTTGATCTAGCACCTTGTTTACATGAGTGTAAAAGAGTACATCGTAAAGAAGTCGTATGTTCTCACCAATATATCTGCCCTTCAAAAAGCCTTTTTGGTCTTGGTGTATAATAGAGGGTAAAACCAGTTTCAGACATTCTGGTATGCATGCAGAGGCTATTTTATAACTAGTATTTAAAAGAGTAATGGGTTTCCAGTTTTTCAAAAATTTCTTATCCTTTCTCTCTTTGGGTATTCAAGTTATCCCCCCTTGCTTTTGTGTTACTGACGGCTGGCCATGATAAAAGCCATAATTTATAGATCTCACCAGAAAATGACCAATATCAGTCCAGAAGAATTTTAAAAAAATTCAGTGGTAAAACCATCTTAACCTGGAGATTTATTGTTGCACATCCTTTTCAATGATTGTAATGCCTCCTCCATCGAAATGGGGCCTTCAATAGACACCTTCCTCTCGTGGAGGAGAGGTCAACGTCAACTAGCCATGCTTCCCTCGAAGCATACAATTGCTCATAAAAGGCTTGAGGTTCTTTTACAATAGCATCCAGATTATTTATCACTTCACCATTGTCATTCTCTAAGTAATTCATTGATTTACTAACAAAATTCCTACTTTCCAAACTATAAAAATCTTTTGATGTCTTTTCCCCTATCTTGAATCCACTTCGCTCGGGGCAGGACAACCATACCCTCTGTCATACAGCAGAGCATTCTCAAAATTGAAATGAAAATTTATATATATATATATATATATATATATATATATATATATATATATATATATATATATATATATATTATATATATATATATATATATATATATATATATATATATATATATATATATATATATATATACATGAATAAATAAAACCAGTCCAAGCAAACTGGCACCACACACTCCAAATATGGATCCAAGCAGCAGTGAAATACTTAAAATGTGAAGAAAGGATCCACAAACACCACGTAGTTTAGGAGTTACACTTTTATTCCATGCACAAATTTTCGCCCTCTCAGCGAGGGCTTCTTCAGGGGAATGCGCAGGTAACAGGTAACTACGTAACAAAACATAATTTACGTGTGAGAATGTAGTGCGTCAAAATAGATACAGAATGTACACGCATGCACTTTCAAATTCTAAATTATCGTAATACTTTTACATATATAGACTAAGGTACAAAAGCACGTGGTGTTTGTGAATCCTTTCTTCACATTTTAAGTATATATATATATATATATATATATATATATATATATATATATATATATATATATATATATATATATATATATATATATATATATATATATATATATATATATATATATATATATATATCTAAGGGACGTAATTTTTCATTTCAATTCTGAGAATGCTCTTGCTGTACTAATGCCATGCAATTCCAGGCTGGTATGCTTTGCATTGTGTCATCAGGACATCAGCTGCCCTTTTTGTGACTGCATCGCTCACTAGATCTAGAAAGAGAGGGTAGCGGGAGAGAAGAAATGACAGACATATCTTTTTGAGCCTTCCACTGAACGCCTACTGCATAAAGCAATAGGTACTACCCCCAGGCGCCCCGTAATTCGCTGGAGAATATCCTGACCCCCCCCCCCCCCCCCCGACCCCCCTCCCGAGAGGGGAGTAGTACAGGATATTCCGACAGCAGAGACCCGACAGGGCTGTACAAAACTCCGCCATTGTTCAGTGCCACAAATTGTGTCACTGACATTTTCAAAATGTACTCTGCGCCTGTTATTGGTCGGATATTGCCGAAACTTATTCGGCGGTTAACACGGATACGCCCAATTATGCACAAAGAGGCTGAAATTAAGCGGGTCGGCGAGGGGAGGAGGGGGGGGGGGGCGTTGAGTGGCGACATTTCATTCCCTTGAAATGAAAAAAACCAACAACCGAAAAACGAAAGAAAAACAAACCTTGTCAACAACACCAGGCTGTTAGAAAAACGCGTGCCGTATAACTTTTTACACGGAACACGACGGGATTTAATTTAATGTCTTGATTACCGAGAACTAAAAATTAACACGATCCAGCTGCAAGAGACATAGATCCTCATGAGCCAACGGAGGCTCAGGAGGATCTATGCCTCTTGCTGAGACCAATTTGTATCCATGTTTCTTGAACGGTGTTGGCTTTTGGTCGTTGAATGAACCAAGATTTCATAAACAAAGAGGAACGTACAGTGTACATATATTGGCAGGGAGACGGTTAAAGTAAGCAAAACTTGTATTATGTGAGTATACCCGCAGAGCCAATGCAGTCCACTTGTATTTCATGTGATGTTGTTTTTGTTTTCAGCTGCGCAGTTCATCTTGTCCTGGCCGCTGTACCTGTCTGTGCTGGCTCTGTCATTCAAACAGCTCTACAACGCAATGTAGAAAAGAAGTCTACACCACACTTTTATGTTATAAACAAATCAGCAACACATCGTAGAAATAAACAAGTCTGCAACAAAATTCAGCAACTGACAAATTTGAAAGAACTTTGTAGTAATAATCATATCAACAACAACCTGTAAAATGAACAACTCTACAACAAACTGTCCAGAGCGATTAACCCTTTGAAGAAGTACCCAACGGGGAAAGAAACACGCTTAGAAAAGACGGGTACAACACAATTTATTAATATTTCGGGTAAGTACCCTTTGTCAAAATAGACAAACAAACAGAGAGATTAGCCGCTACTTATCTTCATTGGCAGAAGGAATGTGGCAGTCACCTTTTTGGTCTGGATTGATTAACCCTTTGGAGTCACCACGACCAGACTCAGTACCGACAGCCAAAGGGTAAACAAAATTACGACAAGCAGCGACAACATTCTCATGCCAGAGATAATACATAATGTGTGTCCTCAAAGTAAACTACGAAATGGAATAAAATGCACCTTGCCGCTTCACTCAACCAAAAATAAACGATATTAACAACCTGAAACGTAGGCTAATAATGGTAACAAACTGCCACATCGTGGCCAAGATGTACACAGTTATTACATTTTATGCAACCTGTACCTTGCTAAGAGGAGATTAGGATTCTAACGGACATGTACACTGTATTTGCATCATGTATGTTTGGAAAGGTCTCATCGTCAAGGTTGTCATCACTGGCCTCCACACCAGTAGTCGAAAACTGAAAGGAAATGATTAGCCACATATATATATTTATAATGTATACATATATATATATATATATATATATATATATATATATATATATATATATATATATAATATATATATATATATATATATATATATATATATAATATATATATATATATATATATATATATATATATATATATATATATATGTTGACACCACCTGTGGTCAAAAGTCAGTGTGTGTGGCCTCAAAGAAATACGCTTTCACAGAGTGTGATGCTTTTGTCCAGCGTGTCTCCTTTAACCTATTACAGCTATAGCTACATTACAGATCAAGAGACAGATAAACCATAATAGTTCAAGGGTGGTGCCAGAATTGCTTGGCGCCTCAGGCGCCAAATGATTCTGGCACCACCCTTGAACTGTCATAGTCACATTTATTTCAATCAAGAGTGTATCAGGATGAAAAGGCTTTTTTTTTTTTTTTTTCGCTCGCGGGGACAGCTGGCTGGCGATTGCAAAAATCCCTTATTTTCAAGATACGTGTCCTCGCTCAGCTCAGCAATGAAATGTCATAAAATTACCCATTATACAGCAGAATATACATCACGTGTAAAATCAACAATAAAAATAAACCAATACTACAAAAACTCTTGTTAAAAACTACTTGACTGTACAATAAATTGACCTCTCTCTCTCTCTCTCTCTCTCTCTCTCTCTCTCTCTCTCTCTCTCTCTCTCTCTCTCTCTCTCTCTCTGTATGTGCGTGCGTGTGTGTGTGTGTGTGTGTGTGTGTGTGTGTGTGTGTGTGTGCATGCGCGGAGGATCAGTTACCTGCGGGAAAGGGGTGGGGGTGGGAGGTGGGGAGGGTTTAGGGTGGTCCAACACTGATTTTGTTTGGGACCTTCAAACAGACTGCAAGGATCTCATTGCCAGAATAATAAATAATGCGGTCGGGTGGTGACGGTGTGTGTGTTTGGACGGGGTGAGAGGGGGGGGGGGCTTGGGGTGGGGGGGTGGGGAGGGAGAGGCGAGTGCCTTGTTAGGGAAGTAAGGTTCTAAACACACAAAAATGGAGTGTAATAAAGCATTTTCAAGTAGTTTTGGCAGAGGAGGGAGTGAATGGTGGTAAGAGGGGGGGGGGGGGGCGCGGGTTAAGGAGGAGACCGTCAGATCTGCTCAATGTGTGTGTGTGTGTGAGGGCCCTCACCTTATCAGCGTGCCTCCGTCTGATTTGCCTGACACACATGACACGTTAAAATTAATATCGTTTTGCCTTTGCATTTCCACATCAACTTTAGAAGAACAAAAATGTTGACCTCGATCATGAGCACATGGATAGTGCCTAACTAACTTCATCCCTCAGACCTAAAACACCTCTTAATCGACATAGTCAATCCATCTCCCGCCGCTTTGTATATATAATCCGTACCAGGCAATTCTAGTCTCTCAGCTAGCATATGTCTCTTGCAGATGAAATATGCTAGCTGAGAGACTGCCGGGGGACTGTGCATGACGTTTTCGGGTTTTTATGTTGGAGATAACCTTACATGGGGGTCACCGAGCAGGGCGGATCAGTTACCTCGAGGGGGTGGGGGGGGGGGGGGAATTCCAAGCAGGAAAATCAAACAAAGGGGACGGGATGGGGGGGACAGTGTCAAGACTCCAGCCAGTAGCCGAAAGGGGGAGGGGGAGAAAGAGGTGTTGACTTTCTTATAGCCATTTAAGGAATTGGGCCGGGGGGGGGGGGAGGCGGGGTGGGGGGTGGGGTGTCCGGAACACTGCCTGCTGACACACACGCGTACACGCAAGCACAAACCCACACGCTCGTACACACACATGACATTTACATTTGTCGATTTAAAGTTCGTCTTCAAACTGTCAAATATGATCAATTTCCATATCGAGTGGCAAGTATTAAGTTTTTTTTTTTTAATTTCAATGTTATTGTTATGATTATGATTATCGTCTTTGAAATCACTTTCATGGACTCTTTATGGTTGGGGGGGGGGAGAGGGAGGGGGGGGGGGGGCGGGGCACCCCCCCAAGCCCGAAGATTTAACGTTTTTTCTGGTAAGCTATTTAGTGACGGGGAAGTCGTTAAGAACCCATCGGAGAAAGAAACACTCATAGAAAAGACAGTTACAACACAATTTATTAATATTTCAATTTTTCAAAATAGACAAACAAGTATAGAGATCAGTCGCTACTTATCGCCCGATGACCTTTTGCGCATATGCTTCTAATGTTCGAACAACGTCAAGTCGACGTTCTGTATGTCAGGTTGACGAGCAGCTAAGTTTCTCAGTGGGACTCGCTGATAAAGTGTTAAATCATTTTGTCAAACGCTTCCTCAGCGGTAGAGACGTGTTAGTCTTTCAGTTTATGTCACAAAAATCGGAACTTCGCAATGGAGGCGGGCAGTCACTTTCAATGCACATCAGTCCATCTTTAAAGTACCATTACGCGTAAATTTGAAGACTGACACAGTTCAGCACCATTTATGTTTGTTATGCCTTGTCGAACCACCTAATGAACTTTCTCAGCAGTTGGGACACGCAGCAAAAGCACACGCGTAATCAACTCGAACTTATTTATTCTGCCTAGCCGTTAGCGTGTCAATCTATTAGCTGTTTCTCGTACTGATAGCATTTATAGAACGGAGTGGAGTCATCGTCAAATTACTTGATATCAAAACGACGTGTGCTGAACTGGATTGTCCTGTGTCTAAAAATGAGCCATAGCTGAACCTGTGTGTACCGTTTCGTAACCATCTGTTACCGAAATGTATCTTTGAACAGTTACGGCGGTAGTGGGCCTTTAACATTCTGGATGACATATCTTCAAGAAACATTTTCGTAACATTTAGTAATTCACCTAAGCCCTTGACTGCCGATAACAATTGAACACCACCAAACTGCCACAATAGACATAGATCCTCAAGAGCCCGTGCCCGAGGGTTTCGTGAGGATCGCAACCTAACGCTGAAAACAGTTTGAATCCATGTTCCTTTGACGGCTGACCTTACATTTATTGCAGTAACACAATCAGCGTCCAGCGGCACTGAACCAGTTCAAGTCTCTCACTGACGTGGGGTTTATCTCATTTGGCCCGCACACACTACAGCAAGATATGGCTCGACCATGATAGTTCATGGGTGGTGGCAGAATAGCTTGGCGGCTATAAGCGCCAAGCTATTCCGCCACCACCCCCTTGAACTAGCATGGTCGATCTGTCTCCTGAATTGTAATGCAGACCTCAAAGGATAACTCCAAAATGTGGGTATTGCGTACTTGGTTAGTTCGGGGTTTAACGTCAACAGCACCGAGCTGATCATGGACGGCCCTGACGGGCGGGTTATGGGAAATCTATTGCTTATGGAGTACGACCTGAACACTGATCAACTCAGGCGCACTCCAACTGTGCCACTTTGATTTACCAGGACCTTTCAAAGGACATGCTATTGAACAAGCCCGTCATTTCCCCCTGGATTGCGAGTACAGCTACCGGGGCCGGGACGGGAATTCGAACCCACGACCCTGCTATTCCCTTCGCTTTCCTGCTCCGACGCTTAACCGCCTGAGCTATTGCGTACCTCGGGCACAATGAGTTATATACCTCAGCATATGCAGGTGTTTAAGAGTCATGACGCATTGACCAGACTCTCCATATACAATACAATACAACACAATACAATACAATACAATACAATACAATACAATACAATAATACTTTATTAATCCCTCACGGGAAATTCAATGTCTGCCCATACAACACATGGCATCATCATTCACTCATTAAAAAAAAAAAAAAAAAAAAAAAAACACCAGCATAACACTCAATTAAAGAAATGAACTGTAACAGACGTACCTTTTATAATAATAATAATAATAATAATAATAATAATACTGAGAGGGCTAGTACTAAGGACGGAAGAATGTTGACCGACACTATCTACTGATATTACTGTTGAAAAGGGTAACAGCCTGAGGGACAAAAGAGTTGGCATAACGTGATGTACGACTTTTGGGTACTCGGAGTCTGCCACTTCGTTCGATACGTCTGCTGTCAAATTCATATCTAAGTGGATGTGTTTTGTCACCAAGAATGTCAGCCAATTTGTTCGTAATCCGTTTGTTGTACAGTGTGTCCAAATTATCCTGTGCCCTACCAATCACCCCGCCCCCTTTCCGGATTACTTTGTTAAGGCGATCTTGGTCTCTGTTACATAAATTTCTCCCCCAGCACGTCAGTCCAAAAGTTAAAATGCTAACAATACTGGAGCAGTAAAACATCTGTAAAAGCTGAGTGCTTACATGAAATGATCTGAGCTTTCTCAAACAGTAAAGACGGGTATGCGTTTTTTCTCACAATAGCATCTGTGTTTTGTTTCCAGTTGAGTGCGTTGTCAAAAAGAACACCTAAATACTTGTAGGACTCTACACGCTCAACTTCTGTTCCCTTGATAACAACAGGACCGGGTTGCTGTTTGTTATTCCTGAAATCTATGACCATCTCTTTTGTTTTGCCAACATGTAATTCAAGGTAGTTTCTATCGCACCACTCTACAAAGTCATCGATCTCTTGTCGATAGTGTTTGTCGTCCTCATCTGTAATCAGACCTGTCAGTGCCGTGTCGTCAGCGTATTTGTCCATGACACAGTCGTCATGAGTAGCTCTACAGTCTTCTGTGTACAAAGAAAACAAAAAAGGCGACAGGACAGTCCCCTGTGGTGCACGGGTGTTGGTAAAAAAGTACATCTGAGATTAGATCCGAACTAATTCTGACGTACTGTGGGCGGTTAGTGAGATAGTCCAAAACCCAAAGAATGGTAGAGGCATTTATGTTCATGTGAACTAGTTTGGAGGCGAGTATGTGTGGCTGAATGGTGTTAAAAGCAGACGAAAAATCATAGAACATCAGTCGAATGGAGGCTCCTGGTTTCTCTAAATGAGAGTAGATGTTGTTTACAACATGCAAAATGGCATCATCAACACCTCTTTGCCTTCTGTAAGCAAACTGAAAGGGGTCCATAAAATCTGAAACCTGTATTTTAAAATGTGAAAGAACAGCCCTCCCAAAAACCTTCATGACACACGTGGTACTGGTCTTAAATCATTCATCACAGATACAGTTTGCTTTTTTGGCACCGGGACAATACAAGAGGTCTTCCACGAACAGGGAACGACACACTGGGTAAGTGACATGTTAAAAATATAGCAAAGAATTCGGTACAGTTGTTCAGCGCATAATTTTAACACATTTGATCTAACACCATCTGGCCCAGCCGCTTTGTTTGGGTTGGTATGTTTAAGTACGCTAAGCACCTCCTCCTCAGTCACCACAATCACTTCACTTCGCATGTGTTTAGGTCCACTAACTAGCATTTCCTTGACCTGTTCCCTCTCATGCTCAAAATCATGACAATCAAATCTTGCATAGAACTGATTTAAGTCGTTGGCATAGTCCGTAGTTTTGCTCAAAACCGGAACAGCTTTTTGCTTCTTGTTCCCATTCATCAGATTCATACCCTGCCAAACACGTTTCATGTTACCAGTCTGAAACTGTTTTTTCTATCTTTTTTCGATATGCTTCCTTCCCCTTCCTAAGCTCTCTTTTCAGTTCTCCCCCACCGGGTCTGCCCTAGGGGACCTTGGTGGGGTTGTCTACTTTTTAGTTCCTAGGGTCACCTTGTCTAACCCCTTAAAGGTGGGTTCTACACTTTTGAGGTTTTGTATTTCTGTCCATTCATCTGTATTTTTCTTTTGAAATTCTCCCTCCTGTCTGCGCTTCTTACAGTTCTTTTCTTCATTTAGCGAAGGCACGTCCTGAGAAGGCCTTTGTCGCTTGCGGGACGTAAAGCAGTCTATACTCACTCACTCACTCTTTTCAGTTCCTTTTGTACTGTCCGTAACTGTTCTTTGTTCTTGTCTTCAAAAGCTTTCTTCTTTCTGTTTAAGACCTCCTTGATGTGCTTCGTGACCCAAGGTTTGTTGTTGGAATAGATTTTAACAGTTGTTTTAGGCACAACACTGTCTACGCAGAAATTTATGTAGCTGCAAACTGTGTCAGCCAGCTCGGCAACGTCGCTTGTAGTGTCAGTAATTCCACTCGGTGCAGTCAAAGCAACCTTTCAGGGCCTCTTTAGCTGCTGTGGACCACTTCTGTACTGTCCTGGTAAGCGGCGGCTCGCGTTGTACGCGTGGTGTATACCGTGGCACGAGTTTAACCAAGTTATGATCAGATCGTCCTAGAGGCGGCATCGGAACAGCGACGTACGAATCTCTGACATTACACCAAAACACGTCAAGAGTTCGGTCCCCTCGTGTTGTACACGTCACTTGTTGGTGGAACCCTGGCAGAACATTCTTCAAATTACAGTGATTGACGTCACCCGTGACACACTTGAACGCATCGGGCGCGCGAGTGCCAAGATCGTGCAGATGGTTAGCGACGATGTCGACGGCTCCTTTCTCGTTAGCTGATGGTGGTACGTATACATTCGTTACTAAAATCCGCGTGTGTAAAAAATATCCCAAACAAAAAGCCCCCTCAGCCCCATTCCACTTTACACACACACACACACACACACGAACGCACGCACGCACGCACGCGCACGCACGCACGCACGCACGCACGCACACACACACACACACACACACACACACACACACACACGCACACTTCTTCCTTTGACCAGTAAGATCACTCCTGGTCGCAGTTCGTGATTTTGAAGTTAAAATTATATGAAAATAAAAAGCCTCATGCAGCCGCCCATGAATAGAGTGTGGTGTCAGCAAGAGGCTTAGATCCGCATGAGCCACCGCAAGTGCGAGGGCTCATGAGGGTCTATGCCTCTTGCAGTTCGGTTTTGCGTTAACTTTATCTTGGCAGCGATGGGGTTAACATTATCTTGCATGCAAGATCCGTTTTGTCTGACATCACCGCTTGGGTGTCTCCGGCATCAGGATGCTCCATTTCACCCATTTGCACAAACGCCATCCGCGACCTCTGTGACGGCACAGCTGATGAGGTCACGGCTACAGATGATTGGCTAACGATCCGCAAGGAGTATCGCCTAACCGACGCCTGAAAAACTACCATCCGGTGTCTGTTCCTCCATGAGTGAGGCCGGAAGGGAACACACAACTATCGGCAAGGGGCATGGAGGCGTCATAATGATTTTGTGTAAGCAAAGGTCCTCGGCCTCTCAACGGCCGCAGTGGGCTCGCGCACGCCTGTGCGCAGGTCCACTGCGGGCGTCGTGGGCCCGAAGGCGTTTAATGTTGTGGGTTATGCCTCCTGTTGGCTCATGTGACATTCATGTTGGTGTTCCTCGGATGGAGTGAGCCAGGGGGTGTTGATAATGGGATTGCCGACTAGATGCGATTTGTGTGTGTGTGTGTGTGTGTGTGTGTGTGTGTGTGTGTGTGTGTGTGTGTGTGTGTGTGTGTGTGTGTGTGTGTGTGTGTGTGTGTGTACACAAAAGACCTGAAGTGGGTGACTGTCTTTACCATCCTTATGGAAAATAGGTGTGTGTAAAACTCTGGGTGCCCAAGTCAGACACCCATTTTTTATGAGGGTTGTTTCTGCGTTGTCTTGGGGTAAAGATTCATAAAAAAATAAAAAGATCAGTTTTTCTCATTTTGGCGTTAACACATGCACTTTTGTGCTTAACAGACACGCCTCTAGTGTGTTTGAACTTGTCCCTCCCAGCAGTGTGTGTGTGTGTGTGTGTGTGTGTGTGTGTGTGTGTGTGTGTGTGTGTGTGTGTGTGTGTGTGTGTGTGTGTGTGTGTGTGCGTACACCAAATGACTGAACTGGGTTACTTTCTTTACCATCCTTATGCAATCTGGGTCTGTCTAAAATTTTGGGTGGCCAGATCAGACACCCATTTTTTCTGAGGGTTGTTTCTGTATTATCTTTCATTCAAAATTCAGAAAAAAATATCAAAATACGATGTGCCCATTTTAACAGATTTACTTCATCGTTGTGTTTCAGGGATGCCCTGGGCCTGTGTGTGGACACGGAAGCGGCCGGAGTGTTTTCAGATCAATTTGATTGGTCCAACACCGATGAACGGAGTTCCTTCCCTTGCTTAAACGTCTTTCGTCTCCAACGGACGCACCGGTCATTCTCTCGCATTTGCAGAGGTATTTTATGCAATATTTCTTAGTTAAGAGCACGCCCAAATGTACTTGTTCAGTGCAGTTATTTAACTGAGAGATGCCTCCAATCCCCGTACCCGTTTGGCCCAGAAAAATAAGGCGTCTGCTTTCAAACGTGTCTTCGGCCGCACCGGCCGGGCCTGACCGTTGAGTCTTGTAGTAAATGATAATAGAACCCCACGATTTTAACAAAAGCTTTCTTCTTCAATGAAAGGAATTCGTTCAATAACCCCATTACAAGGTCAATCTGCCACGCGATTTTGTTTCTTCTTTCTTTTTTTTTTCTGACGTGTTAACTTGCCACATGCATGCACAGTAACTATCAGTTGACTTTTTTTTTTTTAAAAAACAAAAATGGCGCCAGATTTCAATCCTCGTTCGCAAAACTGCCTCGCGATTCGAAGAACGAACGTCCACAAACAGGTCTCGTTTAGGAATGTGCAACTGAAGTATCGCTTTTTACTGTATTGCCAGTTTTTAGTTCTCAGGGTCACCCTGGTCAGCCCCACAGGGTGGGTTTTTCTCTCAATTCTGGGGCATGCATGTGTTTCTGTCTACCCTTTGTCCATTCACCTGTATAAATTTGCCTTTTTAAAACTCTCCCTACTGTCTGCACTGCCTGTAGCTCTTGATATTGGATGTGTGTTGCTAAATGGTCTTAGCTTTATGTCTTGGCCCCATGTGTTAGGTTTATTTAACTCATTCTACCCCAGACACACCACGGCAGGATAAGGATCCACCATGATAGTTCAAGGGTGATGCCAGAATAGCTTGGCGCCTACGGGCGCCAAGCTATTCTGGCATCTCCCTTGAACTATCATGGTCGATCTGTGCCCTGCACTGCAATGCAGTCTTGAGAGGACAGGGGCAAAATTTAAGGATTTTGGTGTTGGGGTAGAATGAGTTAACGTATTTGACCGGCAGGCGACATACATGGCAATGTTCTGTTTAGGTGGGGTTTTTTTTCACAAGCAGTGCAGGCACGTCCTGAGAAAGCCTAGTGGCTGTCGGGACGTTAAGCAATGTACAATCAATCTGATTCAAAATGTCAGTTGGTTTACATGGTTGTATTGGACATGTTCTCAGCAACACCATTTTGGTCACACCGGCTCAGGACTTTCTGGCACACACCCAGCGCCGGATGGCAGCAGGATGTCCAAACCCATCAGGATCTATGCTGCAGAATCATGGCCCCCCAGCCTCTGCCACAGAGGGTGCGTCTGGTAGGAGGGTGCATGGACGGCAGCGGAATGCCCCCAATTACAAACTGGTAAGTAAAGTGATTCTATGATCATCTTCATTTTATTGGCTGGCGTGCGTGCGAAGCAAAAGTGAGTTTATGTTCTGGGCCACTGGTCGTCCGTCCGTCGTCCATGGTAAACTTTAACTCATTCTACCCCAACACCAAAATCCTTAAATTTTGCCCCTGTCCTCTCAAGACCGCATTGCAGCGCAGGACACAGATCGACCATGATAGTTCAAGGGTGGTGCCAGAATAGCTTGGCGCCCGTAGGCGCCAAGCTGTTCTGGCATCACCTTTGAACTATCATGGTCGATCCTTATCCCAGGGTGGGATTCTTCCGCGTTTCCGCGGATTTCCGTGGAAATTCTTTCACAATTCCGCTGAAGCATATTTATTTTCCGCGTCTAATAACAACAAAAAAGACGAGAAAAAAAAAATCTTCTTAAATGGCAAAAAAATCTCAAATGGGTTGGATTTGTATGCAGTTTGGTTCACTATCGCCCGACACTTCCGGTAGCTTTAGGTCGCAGTGGAAAATGGCGGTGAAAAAGGATATTGTCCAAGACAGAGTGCCGTTTAGTGTGCATCTGAACATAAACTGGTACGCACATTCCATTTTTATACTGCAGATCAGGAGTGTCATAACAAAGTCCATTTTCGGGTGTGTTTGGTCTCGCTCCCCGTGTCGGTTTTTGGATACTTTGGCGAACGGTGGACACGCGTGCCTATCCCCCCCCCCCCCCTCCCCCTGTCGTTTGATTTTTCGGCCGCTGAAAATGAAGGACATGAAACCACCCCCCCACCCCCCACCCCCCCCACCCCCCCACCCACCCACCCACCCACCCACCCCCCACCAATGTCGTTTGATTTTCCGCGTTTTCTTTCTTACTAGAATCCCACCCCTGTTATCCTGCTGTGGTGTGTCTGGGGGTAGAATGAGTTAACGGTGGCATTTTCTCGGAGACTATTCAAGCCACATTCTTCAAGCTTGGCCCAAGGATACTTTGTGGCAAGACCTTTTTAAACATGCCAATTTGAGTGACCTCTCTCAAAGGGTCACGCAGGGTTGACAAATGTGTGAAAACTGCTTGCATTTTCAGAAAACGTGGATTTTGACTGCTGCAGAAGCCAGCCCTCGTCACCGAGGTCACACATATGTAAATCGGTCATACACGGGATTACTCTTTTTATTCTTGTGCAAGGCCCCTTTAAACCAAAATTGGGCTGTTTCTGTTTCTAAGGCAGCTTTGGTTTTAATCTTTCTTTCTTTCTTTCTCCAGTTGGCAAATGGCGCCTGGGATGGACCCGAGACTGAGAGCAGTGCCAGCGCATCGCAATACGAGGGCAGTGATGACGAGGAGTTTGTTCCTGGCTCGAGCTCACCGGATTCAGAGGGTGTGTCAGCATCAATTGCTGGGATCTCGGACATAGACAGTATTGTATCGACTATGTTAGATTTCATCAAAGTGGCAGGTTTGGGGTGGCCAGGTGTTGGTGACGCTAGTACCAGCAAGGTGCAGTGTGCGTTAGGGGGTGGCAATGAGAATGTGGATAGGCAGGAGGAACATGATGCTGGAAAGAGTGGGGAAAGAGCACTTACAGAAGAAACGGGTGTGCACGTGTCGCAGAGAGGGAAAGGAAAGTACAAATGGGACAAGAAACATGCATGCAAATTGTGTGGCAAGCTTGTCTTGAAAATGAGCACGCACTTACAAGATGTCCATGCAGATGAGGCTGACGTTGCTAAAATTTTGTCGATGAAAAAAGGGACCAAGCAGAGACGTCGAGCATGGATCAGACTACAAGATGAGGGTGATTACATGCATAACGTTGCTGTTCTTGAAAACAAATCCGGATGTTTGATTCCTAAGTATCGCACCAAAACTAGTAAGGCAGACGACCTTCTCGCCTGTAGCCATTGCAAAGGGCTCTATCAAAAAAAGCTGATCTCTGTACACTCAAAACGTTGCTGTCAGAAGCCAGGAGGGTTTCAGATCACTCGGCGAGGGGACGCCGCTCGCCGTGGTCGGCTCATGCTTCCAATACCCTTAGACGTTGAATTTTCCTTCTACCACAAGGTCTTGGCTACCCAGAGAGATGATGAGATAAGCCGTCTCATCAGAACTGACCCCTTGCTTCTTGAGTATGGAAAGAGATTATTTGACCGCAGGGACATTGAAGAACACACGGCTGGACAAATCAGCTCCAGGATGCGGGAGTTAGGGAGACTGTTGAAGATTATCAGAGTGAGGTCAGAAATGAAAATCGCAAGTTTAAATGCTGTGATCAATTCAGCTAGCTTTGATCATGTTGTCCTGGCTGTAAAAGAGCTAGCAGATTTTGATGAGGACACACATCAGTTCAAAAAAGGCAATCTCGCAATGCGCATAGGCCATGCTTTGAAAAAGTGTTCACAGATCAAACAGTCACAGGCATCCAAACAGCTTGGACAGGGTTCAGACGACAGGTGGCGACAGGAGCTCTCTGAGGCGCAGCGGTTTGACTCCGTCTTCGACGGGGACTGGTATGATTGTGTGTCCGCTACAGCAGCCCAGTCGGTCGGGAAAATGACCATGAACAAACCCAAGCTGATCCCATCATGTGAAGATGTGAGGAAGGTCCAACAGCTTCTTGAGACAAGGATGGTTTCGGAAGATTATCCGACAGTGGTTAAAGCAACTCTTTGTGCTGTATCACTTTTCAACCGAAAACGAGGGGGAGAAGTTCAGAGAATGAAGGTGTCAGACTTCCAGAATGCTAAGATTGGATCGATCACCAATCAAGATATCTTGAAAGGTCTCACAGAGGTTGAGAAGAAAATGGTGAATCATTTTCAGCGAGTGGAAATCAGAGGCAAGTTTAATAGGAGTGTTCCCGTTTTGCTGACGAAGAAGATGATGACAACTGTGGACAGAATCCTTCAAATGAGGCAATCGGTGCCAGCTCTCGCTGATTCCCAGTACATCTTTGCCACACCTTCTGGTCAGAGGCCTTACAGAGGCCATGATGTTCTGAAGGCCCATGCCCTAGAAGCAGGGGTGTCATACCCAGCCATGTTCACATTTACTCAGTTGCGGAAACAGGTTGCAACTTTGGCTCAGTCAATGGCCATCTCGGAGTTAGACCAGGATCAGCTGGCAGATTTCCTTGGCCATGATATTCGGATACATCGCCATATCTACCGCCAACCTCAAGACGTCCTTCAAAAGGCAAAAGTGGCAAAGATTCTTCTGTCAGTTAACAATGGGATGACAGATTTTGAGAGTTGCATTAGAGCTGAGCTGGGCGATGATGAAGAGATTGACTTTGACAATGAAGACGCATCAGAAACTGGCAGAGAGGTCTCGGGGGGAACAGCACCTGTGAATGAAGCAAGTAGCAAGTCAGCAACACAGGAATCGATGAGCATGACGGAGAAAAGACGTCCAGAGCCTGATGACAATCTAGATAGTTTTGATGATGACAGTACTGCGTCGGCTCCTGTTCGAAAGAAAGCTAGATTTACAAGAAAACCATGGGGGGAAGCTGAAGAGAAAGCTGTTCAAACTCGTTTCAAGACACACCTCGTCATGAACAAACTTCCTGGAAAGGCCGAGATACAGTATGCAATGGCGCTGGAACCTGCACTTAGACATAGGCGCTGGACAAACATTAAGGATTACGTCCGCAACAGACTGAAAAAGTTACAAAAGAAATGAATTGAGCCGCCACTCGCAGCATTTTCGATTTCATACAGATTTATTACATCAGTGTTATTATTGGGGTGGTTTCAGCATGTATAGCCTGCTTTTTTTTTTTTTTTTTTTTTTTTTTTTTTTTAATCTGATGGACGCCTGGATCATTTGTGACCCTCTCTCTCACAAAATCAGTCTTAAGAACTCGCATTTTGCATGTTTTGACATATATGCATTTATGAAAACTACAGTGTTTGCTGATTACTGTGATATATGACTGTATGCTGTAGTGCAAAAATTGTAAAAGCTGTTCTTAAGTGTTTAAAGTTGTTAAAGCCTCCGGCGGCCATTTTGAGAAAACAGCCTGTGAAGTTTCTGTGTGCAGCATAATTGGGGCCAAGGGCAGACTTTTAAAATCATTTTTTACCTATTTAATGGCATTTTTCATGATAAAGATTTTAACCATACGATACTTTGGTGTATGTAGAATACATTTCTCCCAAAAAGTGAAAATGCCCCAGATTGACCCCCCCACCACATATTATTGCGTGTAGTGCTGATTGGCTCGCTGCGAGTTAAGACTGGTTTCGTGAGAAAGGGTCACATTTTGTATACTGTATAACCTTTGGATTTGCAAAACGAAACAGCCGGCTGGGGACAAAAGACAATATAATAAGATAAGAAAACCATTGACAATGTAAAAATTGATTACAAGAGTGTTATTGGGGGGGGGGGGGGGATCATTTTGTAATATACTGCATGCCATTTTAAAAACTCTGCAAATGAAAGAATCAGAGCATGGAATTTTCCTCTTTTTGGCGGATTTCCGCTTAAATGAAGCTGCCATTCCGCCGAATTTCCGCCGAAAACAAAATCGTAAAGTCACTATTCCAATACCGTGTTTCGTGATCTTTATGTGGCGGATATCCCCAAATCGCGTATTGAAAATTGAGCGAGGCGTTAGCTTTAGCTCGCACAGGTCACTTCCGGTCTTCAGTGGAGTCGTAGTCTGGTCAAAATACGGCGAAGAGAAAATACTTAAACGCGGAGACAGAATAGACGTCAGACGATTCTGGAGCCAAGAATATTTGGAGATGGACTTGGCTCGAGAAAAGCGTAAACGACGAGCTCCGCGCTCAGTGTATTCGCAAGTTAGCCGGGCCTGTGGGCAGGCGTATTGCCGCGAACTGCGCAGAGTTGATATTAACTACGCGGCCGCGTAGCACTTGATGCTCACGTGTCTACAGCGAAACACAAGAAAGCTAAAAGCAGTGCCATTGGAAATATTACTCATGATGGTGAATAAATTTATTACAATGTATTTTTTTCCCAGTAAAGTTTGATGAAATTATGTTGAAAAATCTATATAACCTTTCTCCAGCTCAGTGACCATGGTACATAGTATTAAATAAGAGATAAAAGGAATCCATACTTACAGCTGATTAAGCAGAGATTATTAAAGAAAGTATATATATTATATAATTAAACTCAAATTTTAAAAAAAATGGAAAGACATTCAGATGTATTTTGAATAAGCATTTGGATATAAATATTCTGTTGAATACTTTGTTTTAGTATAACTTTTAAACCTTTGACACAAAAAATGAAAAGTGCACCCCAAAAATAAGAAAAAAAAAGCAAGATTTTTAGGTGGTTAAACTGCTCAGTTTCTCTCTAAAATGCACCAGATTGCACAAATTTTAATGTAAATTTTCAAAATTTTTTCCGGGGGGGGGGGGGGGGGCATGCCCCCGGACCCCCCTAGTGAAAAGGGGTTTTCCTCTTTTTTTTAGTACGAGTAATTCCATGCTCTGAAGAATGGTTGGTTGTACTGCCATACCATTTTGCAAATGAAAGAATGGCTGGTTGTTTGTTGGAGACGAAAGACGTTAAATAAAGGCTGAAGTTTCAAGTGATTTCTTATGTTGTCAGTTAGTTAATTAATGTCGGTGTTCTGTTCTGTCATTTTAACTCGTTCTACCCCAAGATCGGAATCCCCAAATGTTGACGTCGTCTTCAGAAGACTGCGTTGCAGTGCAGGACACAGATCCACCATGATAGTTCAAGGGTGATGCCAGAATAGCTTGGCGCCCATAGGCGCCAAGCTATTCTGGCATCACCCTTGAACTATCATGGTGGATCTTTATTTTGCTGTGGTGTGTCTGGGGTAGAATAAGTTGAGCCCAATGTTGAAGTCGTCTTGAGAAGACTGCGTTGCAGTGCAGGACACGGATCCACCATGATGGTTCAAGGGTGATGCCAGAATAGCTTGGCGCCCATAGGCACCAAGCTATTCTGGCATCACCCTTGAACTATCATGGTGGATCTTTATTTTGCTGTGGTGTGTCTGGGGTAGAATAAGTTAAGCCCAAATGTTGAAGTCGTCTTCAGAAGACTGCGTTGCAGTGCAGGACACAGATCCACCACGATAGTTCAAGGGTGATGCTAGAATAGCTTGGTGCCCATAGGCGCCAAGCTATTCTGGCATCACCCTTGAACTATCGTGGTGGATCTTAAATTTTGCTGGGGTAGAATAAGTTAAGTGTTCGTTTCTTCGTCTGGGTCTTTTTCTATCTTTGATATTTTTCCACACTTTTTGACCCGCATCATAGTCATACTGAGGCTAAATAGCTTCAAATCTGTTCACTGCCATAATTCTATGCAAGCTACATTACAGTACTTACAGATGAGGACATAGACCAATGGCTTTAGTTCAAGGGTGGTGCCACAATAGCTTGGCGCCTAGAGGCACCAAGCTATTCTGGCACTAACCCTTGGACTATTTCAGTTACACTAGTTGCACACACTGGTGTATTCCGAATGATAAGGGTTAATATTCAAAATGCTCTGTTGCTGTTTGTCTGAAACTCCAGAGTACCCCAAAACGCACAAAAAAGGTCCTTTAATTTCCAGAATACATTATGTTGATTCTCACATCAATGCCATGATAAACTGTTTTGCTTCAAAAGGACAAAACGCAGCAATGTTTAAACGATTTCCTCTGTAAAAATCATAATCGAAAGGTTTCGGGCCAGTGTTTATTGAATTTTGCACCATACTATGTAAAGAATGTTAAAGCACACATACACATTTAAGTTGGGAAAAAAAAATTAATGTGAAAAAGAAGTATTCCATGAACTTGACCTTATTACAGACGCCTACTGTTGTGAAGACACCCATTTTGACTGTAATGCCAGTTTCATTTGTGTGAGAGAGACACCCACCCACTTTATTGGCAGAAACCCATTTTTTCGGCATCTAGTGGCTCTGTTTCTAGAAAATGTCTATTTTATTTTAAGTTATAGAGCTTAGTTATAATGTGAGTTCTAAACATTCGCATCAATTCCAGAGCCTTAGAATAAATAGAAATATGGGAACCCATTTTCACATGAAATGCTAGGTAACCCACTCTGATGGTTGCGTCTCCCTGTGTGTGTGTGTGTGTGTTTGTGTGTGTGTGCAAAGAACCCCGAAAATGGGCGTGTGTGTGTGACATCAGCCTTCTCAGCTATAAATAACTTCATAGCTGATATGGGTCAGGAAGGGTGGAGGAGGGGGGGTATTTTAGTTGTTTGAGGGAGTAAATTGTTTATGTTTCTTACAAAATTAGGTTTGTTATTTGAGGGTGTGGTTGTTTTATTAAAAAAAAAGTGTTGAGTTGTGATGTACTTCCGGGGTGATGTGGAGGGACAAATTTGAGAGCCATGTATTCGTTCACCAGCGACTTAGCCTATAATTATATTCGTGCCCCGGTTGCTAAGAAGTGAAGTGATTGTATGAGTGCGCAGTGTGAGAGAGGACGTAGAGACTTTGGGTGAGGCTGCTGTTGTCTTGTGTCCTGCCCGACCTTTTGGTTCAACCTGTTGCTTTGTTTGTGGGTTTGTTGGTGTTATGCGTTCGTTTCGACTGCAACTCCTGTCAGATTGTATGCACAAATTGATTGAATGCAAATGACGTCACACAGTCAGTGTTGTTACATGCGTCGTCTGATGCAGTCGGTCGTTTAGTGCAGTATGAAGAGTGCAGGCTTGGATGGACCATTTTTCGATGTAATGCTAGGTCAGAGAAAAAAAAACCAAAGGGTGTAATAGTAAAGTATTGTTTGTGTGAATGCTGCCCGTTTGAGGGAAGGAGTGGAAAGTCGAGTGCTGAGCGAAGAGAGAAGGCGACAATGGGAAAAATATCCAGCACTATTACGTTGGAATAGATGCATAACAGTTACGACACGCCTGTAAATGAAAACACTTTTAACATTAACAAAAGTTGAGTTTAAAGAGGTTTTAAAACCGTTTTAATAAAAACTGTTGCCCGACACGCTTCTAAAAACAACAGTTTCTTAGTTTTAAACCTTGTACCGCGCCATAAACGCCGCGATTGATTCTCAGTCTTAGCTGTCCTATAGTGTGGAATGTGGGACTTGGCCAACTGGATCCATCTGGTGCACTCCAAATGTGCATTTGTGAGTGGTTTGACGTGCAACTCGGTGCGCGCCTCTGAAATGACCTACTGATTCCAGGGATAATGAAAATCTTTCATTCATAAGAGAGCATTCAGCAGCTCTATAAAACCAAAAGTGATGACCCCCACCCCACCCCCCCACCCCCACCCCACCCACCACACCCCACCCCCACCCCACACACAACCCCACCCAAACAATCATAACAAAATCAACCAGAGGTATGTTTAGTAAGGTATTTGTTCACTGTGTGTTGTGTCATTGTGCTTGACATTTTTAATGCAGGAAGAAAAAGAATGAATACACATTAAGTTGAAAAAAAAATGACAACAATCAAATAAATGTGAAAAAGAAGCATCAAATATTCCGTGAACTTTACGTTATTACAGACACCTAATTTTCTTGAGATAGGCCATGCTAAAATGAATGATTTGACGAGGACACCCATTTTCACTGTAATGCCAGTTTTTGTGTGAGAGGCACCCACTTTATTGGGAGAAACCAATTTTTTCTCCATCCAGTTGCTCTGTTTCTAGAAAATGTCTACATTATTTTAAGTTGTAGAGCTTAGTTATAAGGTGAGTTCTAAACATTCGCATCAACTCCAGAGCCCTAGAATAAATAGAAATATGTAAACCCATTTTCACATAAAATGGTAGGTAACCCACTCTGAGGCTTTTGTCTCCATGTGTGTGTGTGTGTGTGTGTGTGTGTGTGTGTGTGTGTGTGTGTGTGTGTGTGTGTGTGTGTGTGTGTGTGTGTGTGTGTGTGTGTGTGTGTGTGTGTGTGTGTGTGTGCGTGTGTGTGTCGTTTTCGCCTGAGCATTGAGTTATATTACAAATATGAGAAATGCGCCATATAAATACCGTGTATTATTATTTATTATTAATGTACATGTACGCCTACGAACTACAAGTAAACATGTACTCACCTCTGCAAGTTCATTTTACGTGTACTGCTGGAAATAAAATCAAGGTTTGCGATGTTCCCAGTTGTTCCTGAAGTGTAAACAAAATCTTCCTGTCCACGTGAACAGCAAGAAACCTGCATTTTTATCGAGTGTGCTGGTCACACACACGTAGGTACCGGCGCCATCTTGCAACTAACGACTCTATACTACTACTTACTACAATTAAAAAGTACTTTTTCCACAATTTATGCCAAAAATACAAGCATATTTGCTGCAATCATATTTTCATTCCATCACTTAGACAAATATTTAACTTATTCCAGTTATACATACGATTTCAATACCAAATATTTGTTCGATTCTTTTTATGGTTACATACTTTAGACTAGTCCCCCTTACTTTCGGACTGGTCCCCTATCTCGAAACATAGTCGAGAAAAAACACTTCTACAAAAATGTCTCCATCCTTAGGACAACTATTGTGGTAAAAAAACAAACTTATTTTCTTTTGCACTTTAATTTTACAACCACAAACCATTGTTACTCTTTTGACGAACCACTTACTTCGACAGAAATTGCGTAAGCTGCTGGACTATCTGTGCTGTGCCGAAGGTGCTACTGAGTGACTATGGATACAGTTTCGTTCAACCACGTTTGCTAACACTCTGATGAGGAAACATAATTCGTTTCGTGTTTGTTTGTTTGTTTGTTTTTGTTTGATTTGGTTTTGTTGTTGTTTTGTTCTTTTCGTTTTGTTTTGCGTATGTGCGTGTGCGAGTGTGTGTGTGTGCGTCTGTGTGTATGCGTGTGTGTGTATACGTGTGTGTCTGTGTATGCGTGTGTGCGTGTGTGTGTGTGTGCGAAGTCACGGTGTGTAATTAACACTCGTATTCTTAGTCATTGAAGCCGGGTTGTCGCTTTGAATTGCTGAATAGTTGGCTGGCTGGCTGGCTGGCTGGTTGGTTAACCCATTAACCTCAACGCCCTACAGCAGGAGATGGATTAACCATTTCCTGCAACTGGTACATAGTCTTTAGGTGACACCTTCAAAATTGGACTAATGCGGCCATGAGGCTAAAATTAAAAAAAAAATTATAACTTGAAAGTGAAGCAAAACACAAAAACCAACAGGAACTAGCCATCTACAACAATACATATCCAAACAGAGAAAACAGTACAGTGCCGAAAAAGGAACAAGAATTATGACATTTGTGCAAACATCCAAAACAGACAAGCAAACAGACACACAAAAGAGACAAACATGATAATTTCACAAAAGCCCTTCTTGAGTGAAGGGAAGTAACTATGCACGCCTTCTATGCTCTTTGGTTATGCTTGCCCCTTGACCAATCCAGCCTGACAACAGTCCAAACTCTGTGTTACTAAGTAAACCCTCTCGTGCATTAGTCAGAGGGGGACGGGCGGGAGGGGGGTGGGTGGGAGGAAGCAGACCTCCGCCCCCTCCCAGGCCAAAAATTCTTTAAAATGCTATATCAAAGACACTTAAGTTCTTGCAGTTTGAAGGCCTTTTTGGAGGTTGCACGTGAATGTCCGACCTGCGTTTGTCTTGTACTAGTGTTTGTCTTCAGAGTGAATGCGTGTGTGTCACGTGAGCGTGCGTGTTGGGTGCAGTTCGCGGCGCTTTGATTCGATTTGCAGAATTGGGAAAAAGCGCCTATATAATAACCGGAATTATTATTATTATAATTGTATGGAAAATGGTACATAATATCCAGTCCAATCCAAGTCCACTTGTAAAGCGCAGTAACTTCCATTATATGACTCTTTTTTAAAAAATTGCCGAGATTTGAAAATGAAAAAAAAATTAAATAAAATGAAGTGTCCTAACGCACGCAGATTCGCCCCAGTCGCACGTACAGACTCTCCCACAACAAACGCATACACCGCCACTGACTCAGTCAGGCGCATTCACGCGGTAAAACTCAACACACTAGCTCTCTTTCAATTACGGACCATTATATAAATAGAACAACGAAAACACTATCAAAATTATGTACAACACCCCTTCTCACTACAAGCATATCAACATCCCATACACATACACAATGTAAACGCCAGGCTAGGTAATCGTCTCTCACAATCCAACCTGTTTTACTGGTGTTCTCGCTTGGTAACGTTCTGTCCTCCCACGTCTAGACGTGTAGGTCTTTCGTCGCACGCTTCCGAGTCGTCCCGTTTCTCATACCGTGGACGTCCTTTTGACCCGCCCCGTAGCGCAGTCCCTGATGTGACCCGGCTGTCTCGGCACCGGTCGCTCACTCCCTGAGTGATGAATGATCTCGCAGTAGGTCCCTCGGCGATAGCCTCTGTTGACTGACGTCTCGGCGTCTGTCGCTCCGCTCCACGCAAGAACTTTGTACAATAAAGTCCTAATATCATCTATCTATCTATATATATCCCGTAGTCTTGCCGACCGTTGGGGCACCACTGATGACTTGGCAACCAGCTCCCTCCATTCCTCTCTGTTCTCTGCCATTCTCAGCGTATCGCCCAGCTTCAGTCCTGTCCACTCTGAAATATTGTCCTCCCATCTTTTCCTCTGTCTTCCTCTCCTTCGTCCTCCTTGCACAGTGCCTTGCAGAATTGTTTTGGCAAGCCCTGATGAACGCCTGACATGCCCATGCCACTTAAGTTTGCGTTTTTTTCACAATGGCTAATACGTTTTCATAGGGCCCGATGGCTTGCCTGATTCTACTTCCTACTTCCTCGTTTGTGATGTGATCTCTGTACGAAATGCCAAGCAGCCTTCGAAAACATCTAATTTCAGTGGCTTGTGTCCTCCTTTCAGGTCTGCTGTGAGGGTCCATGACTCGCAGGCATACAAGAACACTGAGATGACTAAGGAACGCATCAGACTGATCTTGGAGCAGAGTGTGATGTTTCTGTCTCTCCATATGGTCTTCAATCTTGTCAGTGCTGTTGTTGTCTGCGCAATCCTGGACAGTATTTCTGGTTTTGATCCCCCATCTGTCACAATGGCTCCTAAGTATTTGAATTTCTTAACTGTTTCCAGTTTTCCTGTTTCCTAATATCATAACACTTGCTAAACACACACATATTGGATGATATGAAATACATTACGTAACCTGGCTGTTACGAATAACTCACACATTCATTCACACACATGTGCTTCAAACACGAACTACTTCCCAACATACCATAACTCTGTCACTACATTGAAACAGACTATAACCTGACACTCGACATACATTCTTTAATACATTGGAAAAAATATACTTAAACCAACCACGTAATGCCTTCATAAACGACTTAAGCATACACACACCTCACATTCCTTAGTTACCCATCTCAGTAAATAACCACATAGGAAAAACACCGGTTACCTCAACGAATTCCAAACCCACATAACTGAACCAAACCAGTCAACGCTACACAACCGAATTAACTCTTACTAACGCATACTATCTTTAACTCAGTAGCCATCAATAATACATACCTGAATTTTAGGTTTCAGAGTCTTGGAATACGGGCTAGGGTATCTCACACACGTCTGCCCTCACTGACAGTATAGCCCCGTACTAACTATTTAGACCTCTGATAGACTGAGCTCTCGCCTAAAATCCCGTGCAAAACGCTGTCCCTATGTTTGCACGTGGCCTCGTGTCTCACGGAAGTTCTGTCACAAGACACACCGCTGACAAAACCGCACCAAAAACTTCTGTGTGAACCCTATACGTGAGCCTAGAGTTTCATCACATAAAGTTGTTCAAACCTACAATTTTGTTACACATAAACATTTTTTATTCGTTTAAGTGCAGTAAAATCAAATAATGTCAATATAATAGGAGAAACTTACTTTGCTAATTAATATTTAAAAAATCGTTGATGTCATCAAATATTTGGCAGAAGCCCGCCATTCTACAAGAGAAACTGTACGGGCCTGTGGAGGTGCTACAGAAGACCACAGATTTCATTTTGAGAGCCAAACTCCAAGTGTGACGGCGTTCGAGAAGAAGAAGAAAGAAGAAGATCAAACATTTGTTTTCTGTTACCAGACGTGAAATTGTTTACCACGCCTGATTTAATTGAGCCTTACAGAAACAAAAACCAACAATCAAAAGCCATCTAAATGATTACACATTTGTAAAATCAAATCAGACAAAATCGAATGCGTTGTGTTGTTTTTTTAATAAATGGAAATTACAAAATACTGTTTTTAGTTGATAAACTTTAACGTGAAAGATATTGTGTCATTCAAAACAATTCGGACGAATTTCATGTAAAGTCGTTTCTGAGAGGTACACAGCCCAAACAAGTTTTATTTCTGTAAAAGAAAAAAAATGTTCAACTAATTTGATAGGATAGTAGGATAGTTTTAATAATTGTCCGGGCAGACCAGGGGGGGGGGGTGGGGACTTCTTTAGTAAAAAGTAATTCTTTTCACAAAAGAATTAAAACACTAAAACAACTTTACTTCTAGAGAAAGTCAGACAGTGGCGGTGACGTAAAAGAGGCAACTCCGTCACCACGCAGACATTGACAATACTCTAAATATAACGTAATTCATTCTCTCATTCTCTCATTCTCATTCTCTCTCATTCTCTCTCATTCTCTCATTCTCTCTCATTCTCTCTCATTCTCTCATTCTCTCTCATTCTCTCTCATTCTCTCTCATTCTCTCTCATTCTCTCTCATTCTCTCTCATTCTCTCTCATTCTCTCTCATTCTCTCTCATTCTCTCATTCTCTCTCATTCTCTCTCATTCTCTCATTCTCTCTCATTCTCTCTCATTCTCTCATTCTCTCTCATTCTCTCTCATTCTCTCATTCTCTCTCATTCTCTCTCATTCTCTCATTCTCTCTCATTCTCTCTCATTCTCTCTCATTCTCTCATTCTCTCTCATTCTCTCTCATTCTCTCATTCTCTCTCATTCTCTCTCATTCTCTCACTCTCTCTCTCATCTCTCTCATCTCTCTCATCTCTCTCATCTCTCTCTCCTCTCTCTCTCCTCTCATCTCTCTCATCTCTCTCTCTCTCATCTCTCTCATCCTCTCTCATCTCTCTCATCTCTCTCTCATCCTCTCTCCTCTCTCATCTCTCTCCTCTCTCTCTCTCATCTCTCTCTCCTCTCTCATCTCTCTCATCTCTCTCATCTCTCTCTCATCTCTCTCTCATCTCTCTCATCTCCTCTCTCTCTCTCTCATCTCTCTCTCTCTCTCTCATTCTCTCTCTCCTCTCTCACTCTCTCTCATCTCTCTCTCATCTCTCTCTCATCCTCTCTCATCTCTCTCTCATCTCTCTCTCCTCTCTCATCTCTCTCATCTCTCTCTCTCTCTCATCTCTCTCTCCTCTCTCTCTCTCTCTCTCATCTCTCTCTCATCTCTCTCTCCTCTCTCTCCTCTCTCTCTCCTCTCTCTTCTCTCTCATTCTCTCTCATTCTCTCTCATTCTCTTCTCTCTCATTCTCTCTCATTCTCTCTCTCTCTCATTCTCTCTCATTCTCTTTCTCTCTCATTCTCTCATTCTCTCTCTCTCTCATTCTCTTCTCTCTTTCTCTCTCATTCTCTTTCTCTCTCTCTCTCTCATTCTCTCTCTCTCTCTCATTCTCTCTCATTCTCTCTCATTCTCTCTCATCTCTCTCTCATCTCTCCTCATCTCTCTCTCATTCTCTCTCATTCTCTCTCTCTCTCTCTCTCACTCACTCACTCACTCACTCATCTCACTCACTCTCACTCACTCACTCACTCTCTCCACTCACTCACTCACTCACTCACTCCTCACTCACTCACTCACTCACTCACTCACTCACTCACTCACTCACTCACTCACTCACTCACTCACTCACTCACTCACTCACTCACTCTCCTCACTCACTCACTCTCTCACTCACTCACTCACTCACTCACTCACTCACTCACTCACTCACTCACTCACTCACTCACTCACTCACTCACTCACTCACTCACTCACTCACTCACTCACTCACTCACTCACATCACTCACTCACTCACTCACATCACTCACTCACTCACTCACTCACTCACTCACTCACTCACTCACTCACTCACTCACTCACTCACTCACTCACTCATCACTCACTCACTCACTCACTCACTCACTCACTCACTCACTCACTCACTCACTCACTCACTCACTCACTCACTCACTCACTCACTCACTCACTCACTCATCACTCACTCACTCACTCACTCACTCACTCACTCACTCACTCACTCACTCACTCACTCACTCACTCACTCACATCACTCACTCACTCACTCACTCACTCACTCACTCACTCACTCACTCACTCACTCACTCACTCACTCACTCACTCACTCACTTCACTCACTCACTCACTCACTCACTCACTCACTCACTCACTCACTCACTCACTCACTCACTCACATCACTCACTCACTCACTCACTCACTCACTCACTCACTCACTCACTCACTCACTCACTTCACTCACTCACTCACTCACTCACTCACTCACTCACTCACTCACTCACTCACTCCTCACTCACTCACTCACTCACTCACTCACTCACTCACTCACTCACTCACTCACTCACTCACTCACTCACTCACTCACTCACTCACTCACTCACTCACTCACTCACTCACTCACTCACTCACTCACTCACTCACTCACTCACTCACTCACTCACTCACTCACTCACTCACTCACTCACTCACTCACTCACCACTCACTCACTCACTCACTCACTCACCACTCACTCACTCACTCACTCACTCACTCACTCACTCACTCACTCACTCACTCACTCACTCACTCACTCACTCACTCACTCACTCACTCACTCACTCACTCACTCACTCACTCACTCACTCACTCACTCACTCACTCACTCACTCACTCACTCACTCACTCACTCACTCACTCACTCACTCACTCACTCACTCACTCACTCACTCACTCACTCACTCACTCACTCACTCACTCACTCACTCACTCACTCACTCACTCACTCACTCACTCACTCACTCACTCACTCACTCACTCACTCACTCACTCACTCACTCACTCACTCACTCACTCACTCACTCAACTCACTCACTCACTCACTCACTCACTCACTCACACTCACTCACTCACTCACTCACTCACTCACTCACATCACTCACTCACTCACTCACTCACATCACTCACTCACTCACTCACTCACTCACTCACTCACTCACTCACTCACTCACTCACTCACTCACTCACTCACTCACTCACTCACTCACTCACTCACTCACTCACTCACTCACTCACTCACTCACTCACTCACTCACTCACTCACTCACTCACTCACTCACTCACTCACTCACTCACTCACTCACTCACTCACCTCACTCACTCACTCACTCACTCACTCACTCACTCACTCACTCACTCACTCACTCACTCACTCACTCACTCACTCACTCACTCACTCACTCACTCACTCACTCACTCACTCACTCACTCACTCACTCACTCACTCACTCTCACTCACTCACTCTCACTCACTCACTCACTCACTCTCTCTCTCAAACTCTCTCTCAAACTCTCTCTCTCTCTCAAACAGGAGCGCATTTCCAGGAGTTATAGATCCCCATGCGTCCTCCGGGCGCACGAGGATCTATGCCTCTTGGAGATGTTTGGAGCGCGCGCGTACTAATACGCACACTTGTAAATGGTGCTGGACACTATGTGCTTCCTCTGATTCTGTTAAAAAAAAAAGAAAAAAAAAGAGGCAGTGCCTTGAACTTGCTGACGGTGCACCTACTGGGAGCTTTATCACAAACAATGAATCTGGCTGGATAGATAAAGACATGTTTCTGACTTGGATACGTCATTTTACCATGCATGTGAAGCCGTCACCTGACAGACCAGTTCTCCTCATCATGGATGGACACTCATCTCATACAAGGTCTCTTGCAGCCATCGACTATGACAGAAAAAAACGGGATAGTGATGCTGTCACTACCTCCTCATTCAACACATAGGCTCCAGCCTCTAAACGTGTCCTTCTTCAAGCCATTGCAGAGCTTCTACATCCAGGAGCAGGAAACTTGGCTGCGAACAAATCCGGGGAAAAAATAACTGCTTTCCAGATTGCCGGTCTCTTCAACAAAGCCTACGTTCGCGCAGCCTCGACATCAACAGCTGCCAAGGGCTTTGAAAAAACAGGCATATGGCCCTGCAACCGGCATGTGTTCGGCGAGGTGGACTTTCTCCCTTCCATGGAAGATTTTGATGCCTTCAACATTCTGGTTGGCCATCCAGGCCCAAGCTCCAGTCCCTAAAATTCATGCTACACACCCTTTAGGCCTACAGTCCAAGTGTTACCTTTCCAGCAAACAAGACCCTCTTCTGAGCCATAAGACCACACCCTGAACCATCAAGATCCCCATTTAAACCACCAAAACCCCCCTCTGAACCATCAAGGCTCCCTCTCAACGATCAAGACCATCCTCTGAGCAAGCAGGATCCCCATCTGAACCAGCAGGACCCCCTCTGAACCAGCAGGACCCCCCCTCTGAGCGAACTGGACAACCAGCAAACCCACTTTCTGAGCCACCTAGCCCATGCTCTGAGCAAGACATAGGCCTTTGGCACTTCCAAACAAAACAGTGATCCAAACCAATCCCGATAGACGCTGCTTTTTAGATCCATTGTCATCGGCAACACGGCTGGTCTCCAGAGTGCCCAAAGGGATGGCAATGGGTTAGCCGTAGAGTCTCAAACGAGAATCCAAGAACAGATCCAAGCTGATGCTCTTAGAGGAAAGGTGATCAGTCACATGCTCAGCAACATTGAAGGCTTCCGCCTAGTGTCAGCTGCAGTAGGGCTAAACAGTGACATTATGCCATCATCTGCCGCATTTTCCTCCCTAGAAGAAAGGATTCTTCACATGGCTAATCCAACTTCTCCAGTGGGAGAGATGGAAATTTCTGCTACAAGTGAGGCGTTGCAGCAACCCATCCACATCATCAATGTAAATTTTGGGACCGTTGCCAAATACAAGGATGACTCTTTTCCATAGGCTCAACCTGTGTCTGTCTTTTACTCACCTCATAGGGACAATGCAGGACACTATGACTGCGTCCTTGAGTCAGCTGTCTCAGTGACGATGATTTCTCCCACTAGGCCTACCAGCATTTCACGACAGAAATTAGGCCTAGAGGCGAAACGAAAAGCCAGAAAAACAGAAGCTGAAATTATCACGTCAAGTCCCTGTCACGACACGCCTGACGGGGTCAGGGCGCCGTGGACAATGTGAGTGCAGACACTCGAGAAAACCCACCCACTCTAAATAAATAACACAACGCCAGTGATAAACAACAAACAAATCCTTTATTACCCACTCTTACTCTAACCCCCACCCCAACCCACTAACGCCCCACACACTCACACATACCCACGCATACACTCATAACGTATTAACACTTAAAAAAGATTAACATATAAAAGATGACTAACAAGTGAAAATGACTAACAGACGAAAATGACTAACAGGTGAATATGACTAACAGGTGAAAATGACTAATAGACAAAAATGACTAACAGGTGAAAATGACTAATATGGCCAACGGCTATACAAGGCGGGTAACTTAGTCTCTGTACAGTGTCCTCTGTCCCACACTAGACAGGGTGGCTCATAACGTACGAGTACTACCCCTGCACCACAGAGCACCGTAGCCGCGCTTGCTCACGCACGCCTGTGACCGACGCTCAGAACGTAGAGTCAGCCTGCTGTAGCCCAACGTACTTGTCCAACAGGACCGGCTAGCGAAGGCGTTCTGACTCCCGATGATGCGTCACCGTTGGTCGTGGATGATGAGATCGAAGAACGAAATCTTCGAAGCCAATGATCGAAGCCAGTGATCGCAGCCAGTCTTCGAAGCCAATCTTCGAAGCCAATCTTCGAAGCCAATGCAATGGAAAAGGGCGCATTGTCAGTCAAAGTGCCAACACAGTTAATTCTGGCCTATTTGACACGCACCTACTCACAAACCACGTGAGTTGTGTCTCGTCTCACCCTAATACCCGCCTTGGCCATATTAAATATACAATCATGGATATGAAAGCTTCCTATGTACATTCAACATTCACCAGGTCTGCACTATTCCATTACACTAACATTAAGCTAGCACAACCACTTTTGTATAATAAAATTGCCACTGCTAAAACCAACATTATCAAAATATCCACATGTACATACAACGATATGAAATAATCACCAGCAACCACCCAACGTGACACTCTTATTACATCACGTCTAGGACTTAATACAGATATATTTGAAAGGATACCCACTTTAATTCATTTTACAACATGGCCCTTTAAATATACTCACTCGGCGACAGCCGAATATAAACAACTAAATCCGACACCCACCACATTACAACCCAACCTAAAAAACATGGTTAAAGACTCGATTAAAACATCACTAAAAAACTAGACGAACATACCCTTCCGCACCTATATACACATTCACACACCCGAGAGCGCAGCAGCTAACTGAGGAAAATGGCATGAGTAAATACCTGTCACTGGTGAGTCCTCCGGCAGGACGAGACAAAACAAGGACGAAGACGAACCGGAGGGGTCTTCTGGTGAGTAGCAGCCGTGGTCGCAAGTCTTTCGGGACACCCACACCCAGGAACACTGGCCGTGGTCTTGCAGGGAGGGTAAAAGAACCCTCACACAGCTTGTCAAGGGCTCCAAACGAGGCCGCACCCTGACCCAGACTCTCACTTCGCTGGCTAACTCCGCTGACTGACTAATATCCTACTGCTACCTCGCAGGTTAACTTTGCTTCTGAACACTGTTCGGTTTAAAGCTACTTGACGAAAGCGTGCAACCGCTGTACTCGCTCACTGCTAAGCTTGCTGCACGGGCTTTACGATTACGCTCACACTACATTTATTAACTTCCCTAAACTAAGGCTATTTACAGAAGTCGGCGACCTACATTTATTAACAGAAAAACGACTTGACGAAAAAATAAAACAACATGTCACATCCGTTACGTGACATACCCCCCTCCCAGATCAAACACCCGGTTTGATTACTATATGACTGTCCCATTACTGCTTCCACATTTACGGTTTCTACCACCCTGTCCTACTCAAAAAGTCAGCAGGAACATTTACTTTACCGGCTATGCTTTCCACTCTAATGGAAAATGGCTGCAACTGCAAAGCCCACCTCATCAGTCGACTGTTTGTGGATTTAGCTTGTTGCAAGTACTGCAATGGTCTATGGTCGGTCTGTACGACGAATGTCCTACCATACAGATACTGACGGAATTTTTGAATTCCCCACACGATTGCAAGACACTCCTTTTCGATGGTGGAGTAGTTACGCTCTGCTTTGGATAGTTTCTTGCTCGCGCATGCAACAGGCTGTAAACCGTTACCATGGTCCTGGCATAATACGGCCCCTACCCCCCCTTCGGACGCATCTGTCTGCAACACGAAGAGACGATCGAAGTCTGGCAATGAGCACACAGGACCTGAACACAGTCGCGCCTTCAGCGTCTCAAATGCTGTCTCACATGCATCGTTCCAACCGATCTGTCCAGTCTTCCTCCCTTGGTCAGGTCGGTTAGTGGGGCTGCTATGGCCGCAAAGTTAGGAACGAACCGGCGGTAATAATTTGCCAACCCAAGAAACGATCTGACTTGTTTCTTTGTTTGTGGTCGCGGCGCGTCTTTTATCCGCTGCATCTTGTCTCCCTCTGGTTTTATCTGACCGTTACCCACTGTGTGCCCCAGATATTCCAACTGCTTGAACCCCAAGTAACACTTAGTAGGTCTGGCCGCCAACTGGACCTCTCTTAACCTACCAAAGAGTTGGGCAATACACTGTAAGTGACGTTCTTTAGTGGAGGAAGCAATCATGACGTCGTCCATGAAATTGCTAACTTCTGTCAATCGCAAAGGTTCTAGTAACCTCCTCATCATTCGGGAAAAGATTGCCCCTGCCGTCTTTAACCCGAAAGGCATTACCTTCCACTGAAATTGCCCTGCCGGTGTGGTGAAAGCAGTTTTCGGTTTGTCGCTCTCTAACATGGGTACCTGCCAGTAGCCTTTAGCTAGGTCTAACTTACTCAAGTACTTAGCCTTGGACAGTAAGGAAAATAGGTACTCCACGTCAGGCATTGGCTCCGCATCGAACACGACCTTTTGATTCAGTTTCCTAAAATCTACACAAAACCTAACAGTGCCATCTTTCTTCTTCACCAAGACGATCGGTGAGCTGTATGGGGAATTGGCTCTCTCGATTACTCCCATCTCTAGCATAGCGTCCACTTCGGCTTTGACTACCTCTAACTGAGAATGAGGTAGAGGGTATTGCTTCGTTCTCACCGGCACTTCATCAGTCAAATGGATTTCACACGAGTCTAGTGTCGTCCTCAACGGATAATCTGTCAAAATATCCTTAAACTGGACAGTCAGATCTTCTATACTAGAATGGATCTCTGGACAGTTAGGATCAAGATGGATGTCAGAGGGTCCTTCAGACGCTACTAAAGGAATGGTAGGTACTTCCTTTACCACCACGAATGCCTCTCCCCCCTCATCTTCGTCCTCCTCATCTATCACTACTGTAGCTACTGACACTCGTTCTTGGAACTTTTTCAACAGATTTGCATGGTACAGTTTATTCTTACTGCCCACCCGTACCCTGTAGTCACACTCTCCGACTCTCTCTAGAACTTCGAATGGTCCCTGCCAAGCCATCTCCAGCTTGTGTTTAACTGGAAGTAACAACAAAACCTTGTCTCCTGCATTAAAACTGTGCGGTTTGGCTCTGCGGTCAAAGTGCTGTTTCTGCTTTTTCGAAGCTAGCTTCAGACTCTGTTGCGCTAACCTGCAAGTCTCTTCAATGCGATTCCGTAAATCTACCACGTACTGGCTTGCATCTCTCACCTCTTCTCCCATCTGCTCTTTCGTCCTGCAAAATTCTATCAGACTTTCCCCTGACGGAATTGCTCGGCCCTCTTCGGCCAACTTTCTAGCGCGAGCTAGAGTTTCGTCCTGGTTCTGCCACTCTATCAGTTGGGCAGGAGTCACATTGAGATCGGTCTGCTTAACGACTTTAAGCGCGCTCTCTCCCTCCTTTTCCCTCTGAACCTGAGCTCGAGTTTGGACCGCTGCTGCCATAGCACACTCACTGGCATCGATGGATACGGGACTACGTTTTCCATCTGAAAAAGTCACCCAGTTTCCTAGGATTACGTCCGGTCCCATGCGCTCCATTACGATAAGTTCGATCGTCCCTCGCACGAATGGGGAATCGATTTCAACCCATGCAGTCGGATACTTATCGGACTTAGTATGGTCGACGGGATTGACGTCGATGAACCGACCTGTAAAATCCCTGGGTTCTATCCACTTGGCGGCGATCGCACCCATGTCTGCGCCGGTATCAAGCATGATACGAACTTCCTCTCCCTTGGCTAATCCCTTACTCCACGGGTCGTAGGGCCGGATCGTCCGCATCCCTACGGTCACGGGCTCTGTCATTACGGCTACTGTCTCAGGAGCAATGGTGACTTGGTTAACTGACGCCTTACTCTGACAGTTCCTTGCTAAGTGCCCTGGTTTGTTACACTTAAAACACAGGCGTTCACCAGTCCCTCTGCCTGAACTAGCTGGTTCTGTCCTATGTTCTGCTTTGGTCTCAGGGGGTTTATTCGACCCTTTGTCCTTCTTGAACGGCGGACGAATCGGCCCCCCACCCAATGGACGCGAGACTGCCCGTTTGGTGTCGATATGGAGCTGCGCTAGCTCCGCGGCCTCTTCACCATTCCTAGGACGTTTTTCCCTAACGAACATTTCAAGGTCTGCATTCATAATAGCATAAAGTTGCTCAGACAGAAACATGTCTAGCACTTGTTCTACGTCCTCTATGTTCTTATGGGCTAAAGTGAACCAACGCTTGACTGAGGTCTTTAACCTAACGAACAACTGGGGAAACGTTTCGAGACTTTCCTTTCTGGCTTCGCGAAACTGGCGTCTGTAATATTCAGCGTCACGCCTAAATCTTCTCAGTAAGGTCTCCCTCACCACCTCAAAATCTTTCCCTTGCTCTACGGTCAGCCTAAGGTATGCATCACGGGCCTCCCCCTGCAATAGAGGTGCTAACCTGATCCCCCATACCTCTTTCGGCCACCCCTGGGTTTCGGCTACTCTCTCAAAGAGCTGAAGGTAAGATTCCACATCTTCCTTATCCTCTAACGGACGCATCTTGAGCGAGTAATGCTGACTAGACTCCGTAACTGACTTCTTTTCCGATGCTGCTAACTGTAACCTAAGCCGCGTTTCGGCCGCGACGAGCTCTTCTTTCCGTGCTTGTTCCGCGGCAGCTAGCTCTTCTTTCCGTGCTCGTTCCGCGGCAGCTAGCTTACGTTCGGTCAATGCTAAGTCATCCCGCCTAGCCTGCTCAGCCATCTGGAGCTGCTTCTCTACTGCCTCGCGGTCCATCTGGAACCGCCTCTCTAACGCCCTACGCTCTAGGTCGCGTTCCCGTTTTTCTTCCTCTCTCCTAACTTCGGACAGGATGAACTGGGTTAGAGCTCCCCCACTAAGTCCTAGGCCCTCTCCTATCACTTTATACTGCTCATATGGGTTTACTATCACCCCTAACCCCTCTTTACTTTCCTGATCCCTACTGGGTGTCAGTCCTGCTGCAGTGAGAGTACGGGTAAGGGTACTCACCACCGTTTCCTTCCGAGAGGGAGTGGCCAAAGTGGCTCCTCTCTCTCCTGGACCCTCATCCCCTGCACCACCACCCTCGGACTCAGGGTCGTGCCCCGACGTGGCACGGGTGGCCCTGGTATCCCGTTTAGGGGGCATCCTGATGTGGGTGTCCCGGAGGCAGCGACGACAACTGCTCCCCAGCAGGACCCCTGACAAAGAAAAAACAAAACAAATAAATACACAGAATACAAACAACGAATAAGGACTAGACAGTGACAAGAGCCGAAGGGTCCTCACCACTCGGTACCTGAGTAATGAGAGGCAACCACTCATGCCACCCCCCGTTTATGCGCACTGCACTCTCTGGCCGTGGCCCCTGGCGCAATACGCCCCCACTCCCGCCAACCGCCCGCTAAATCTTACTCGTACCACAACACGAACAAACGATCACTGGCGCACAAAAATACCCTAATCTACCTAATCCGTTACCTCCCCCTAATCCTTATCCCACCGCTGCCACCAAATATGTCACGACACGCCTGACGGGGTCAGGGCGCCGTGGACAATGTGAGTGCAGACACTCGAGAAAACCCACCCACTCTAAATAAATAACACAACGCCAGTGATAAACAACAAACAAATCCTTTATTACCCACTCTTACTCTAACCCCCACCCCAACCCACTAACGCCCCACACACTCACACATACCCACGCATACACTCATAACGTATTAACACTTAAAAAAGATTAACATATAAAAGATGACTAACAAGTGAAAATGACTAACAGACGAAAATGACTAACAGGTGAATATGACTAACAGGTGAAAATGACTAATAGACGAAAATGACTAACAGGTGAAAATGACTAATATGGCCAACGGCTATACAAGGCGGGTAACTTAGTCTCTGTACAGTGTCCTCTGTCCCACACTAGACAGGGTGGCTCATAACGTACGAGTACTACCCCTGCACCACAGAGCACCGTAGCCGCGCTTGCTCACGCACGCCTGTGACCGACGCTCAGAACGTAGAGTCAGCCTGCTGTAGCCCAACGTACTTGTCCAACAGGACCGGCTAGCGAAGGCGTTCTGACTCCCGATGATGCGTCACCGTTGGTCGTGGATGATGAGATCGAAGAACGAAATCTTCGAAGCCAATGATCGAAGCCAGTGATCGCAGCCAGTCTTCGAAGCCAATCTTCGAAGCCAATCTTCGAAGCCAATGCACTGGAAAAGGGCGCATTGTCAGTCAAAGTGCCAACACAGTTAATTCTGGCCTATTTGACACGCACCTACTCACAAACCACGTGAGTTGTGTCTCGTCTCAACCTAATACCCGTCTTGGCCATATTAAATATACAATCATGGATATGAAAGCTTCCTATGTACATTCAACATTCACCAGGTCTGCACTATTCCATTACACTAACATTAAGCTAGCACAACCACTTTTGTATAATAAAATTGCCACTGCTAAAACCAACATTATCAAAATATCCACATGTACATACAACGATATGAAATAATCACCAGCAACCACCCAACGTGACACTCTTATTACATCACGTCTAGGACTTAATACAGATATATTTGAAAGGATACCCACTTTAATTCATTTTACAACATGGCCCTTTAAATATACTCACTCGGCGACAGCCGAATATAAACAACTAAATCCGACACCCACCACATTACAACCCAACCTAAAAAACATGGTTAAAGACTTGATTAAAACATCACTAAAAAACTAGACGAACATACCCTTCCGCACCTATATACACATTCACACACCCGAGAGCGCAGCAGCTAACTGAGGAAAACGGCATGAGTAAATACCTGTCACTGGTGAGTCCTCCGGCAGGACGAGACAAAACAAGGACGAAGACGAACCGGAGGGGTCTTCTGGTGAGTAGCAGCCGTGGTCGCAAGTCTTTCGGGACACCCACACCCAGGAACACTGGCCGTGGTCTTGCAGGGAGGGTAAAAGAACCCTCACACAGCTTGTCAAGGGCTCCAAACGAGGCCGCACCCTGACCCAGACTCTCACTTCGCTGGCTAACTCCGCTGACTGACTAATATCCTACTGCTACCTCGCAGGTTAACTTTGCTTCTGAACACTGTTCGGTTTAAAGCTACTTGACGAAAGCGTGCAACCGCTGTACTCGCTCACTGCTAAGCTTGCTGCACGGGCTTTACGATTACGCTCACACTACATTTATTAACTTCCCTAAACTAAGGCTATTTACAGAAGTCGGCGACCTACATTTATTAACAGAAAAACGACTTGACGAAAAAATAAAACAACATGTCACATCCGTTACGTGACAGTCCCTACAAACGTAAACTTGAAGTGTCGCAGGCAAAACAAAAACCAACAAAGAAAACAAGCAAATCAAAGCCAAACACAGAGAACAGAGAGAAACAGAAAGCTACAAACAAGAAAGCTAGACAAGTCAGTCATCAGCAGGAAGCTAATTGATTCTGTTTTTTTGTGCCGAGAATGCCGAGAACAGTACATGATTCAGTGTTTGATGAGTTCAAAATGGGTACATGTGGCTTGTGCTGGAATAACAGAAAGGAAAAGAGAGTACTTTTGCGATGTTTGTCAGTCAAAGTATCATTGGTTTTTGCTGTTTGGATTTGGAACCTCTTTGTTCGGATTTAGGGAACACGTGTTGTAATTCCCATCATATTTTTTTTTATCTTTTTCAATTAAGATAACTTTCTTTTATGTTGATTTCTTTCCACAAAAAGTGGTATGAATGTTGTTGATTATTTACTTTATTAAGATTCATATTCAAAAATGATCTGTCTTCTGTTGTATTTGAGAAAAAGGCAGATTTCCTTAAGTGTTCGGTATTTGTGAACGTCTCCCCTATTTATATAACACATTATTTACATTAAATAATACTTTATGTATTCTATGTAAATAATCACTTATTTAGGGAGTAAATGCAATTATGTATACATTTCACTTTCAGCTTGTTTTCATCTAAATCAGAGGAAATTCACCAAAAAAAAAAGTATAAAAATTGAGTTAAAAAGTGTGCACTATTTTTTCAACACACGCAGTGCCAAATAAGCTCAGCTACTATTGTGCTATATTTGGGTTGTTTCTTAGCTGACCTGTAGACCAAGCCATTTTAACAAGACAGTGCTGCATCATTTCCCTTATGAGGTATTAACCCATTTAGGCCTTGGGCACTACAGCAGGAGATGGATCGATCATGATAATTCAAGGGCAGTGCCAGATTAACCCCACGACCTATTATTATAAATACGTTTTCTTTTTCTTTTCTTTTTTTAACTTTTATTTATTATTTATTTATTTTGTTAAACTAACAGGGAACGTGTTTCAACTAGAAAGTTCACACGGAATCTCTCGTGTGATTGGGTGAAAGATATCAGGCGACTTGCAGACCAGAAAGTTCGTACAAAATCTCTTTCTAATACTCCAGCCGTCCAAAAACTGGTATTGAGATGAATGAGGCACTTTAAACTGAATTCTGAAGACCCCGGCTGCCTATGAAAGAAAATATTTTTCTGAACATTGCACCAGTTCGCAACTCATATCGGTATGCACAAAGGCGTGAATGATCGCTACACTAACACCAAACATTTTCTCATGCATGAAGACGAGAATGATAGATACAGAAAACACCAAACATATCCGTATGCACTAGTACAATCGCACGCAATAAGTAGAATCTTTAGTGTTAATGCAATCATAAGCAGATAAGTTAATCATGTACTCTGTGAAACACCGGTTCAGACATGTTTGTGATCAAGATTCTTGTGTGGGAGGAAGGCACACAAGATTCGCTCTCAGGTTTGCACACGCTCGAACGCACATACAGACACACACACGCACGCACTGTCATCCA
>BTPG01000006.1:73524226-73696726 GCA_036245525.1 Semisulcospira habei
TTGATTCGAACTCTATAGCTTTTTTCTCCTCCTACCTCAGTAACCGCCGACAGAAGGTGTACTCAAACGGAAGGTATTCGAAAGAAGGTATAGTCAGGCACGGAGTCCCCCAAGGATCTATCCTAGGGCCTCTTTTATTTTCTTTATTCATCAATGACCTACCTCTTTCCATCTCAAATCCTGAGGTTAAATGCGAACTCTTTGCTGACGATTCAACGCTGCATACATTTGACAAACGTGAAACGACGCTAAAGTGTATCTTCCAGCAAAGTCTCGATGAAGTGTCAGATTAGTGTACGCAAAATCGCATGCTAATCAGTACTTCTAAAACCAAAAGCATGTTGATAACAACCCGCCAAAAGCGCCAGCTACATCCTGCCCCTCTGAAACTGTCACTTGGCAATAAGCCTATTCAACAAGTATCCAGGCACCGCCTACTGGGAGTTGTAATTGACGACCAGCTGAATTGGTCGCCGCATATCGACAGTTTGTGCAAAACCTTGTCCAGGAATGTATTTCTGCTATCTAAAATTAGACATATTCTTAGTACAAAGTGCTGTACATTGTTCTTTTACGCACACATTAAAAGCCACTGTGACTATGCATCCTCGTTGTGGGACGAATGCAGCGAACTTCACTTTAAAAAACTAAACTCGCTGTATCGTCGTTCAATTAAGTTAATTATTCCTAACCCTACTTCCACGGACGAGAAAATAAAATCCCTTGGCCTGCTTACACTGAAGGAACAACTCAAATTTAACAAATGCGTCCTCATGCACAAAATATTTCATTATCAAGCCCCGGAATATCTGCGCATGATATTTAACTTCAGCCCTCGGCATCAACTACATACGAGGAATGACTTGCTTCACTTACCCCGCCCACGGATAGATCTCTACAAGTCAAGCCTTCTATTTTCTGGTAGTTCTGTCTGGAACTCATTGCCATTAAACATTAAATCATTTTCCGATAAAACCCATTTTAAACGTGCATTGCACACTCACTTCCAATCAGCGTGACTTCACAGTTTGCCATATAAGAATAATACTGCTGATAACACGTAAACGTCAAATATTTTTCTCTTTCTCCTTACATTTGCTAACTGATCATCTATTGTCTTGTCGGTGTCTCTATACGCTATTGATGCTGCTGATTCTATGACACTGTCTTAGATGAGTATAATATTAATGCTGTGCACGCGTTTCGTTCTCTTGCTTTTTTGCATCGGAGGCAGTTACAAATTCTCCATTGTCATTTTTTTTCCTCCTTTCGATGATTCCCCTATTGTGTTTTTTTTTTTGTTGTTGTTGTTTTTTTGTGTTTTGTTTTCCCCGTAGTTTTGCTTCCTCATATTATTATTATTATTATTATTATTATTATTATTATTATTATTATTATTATTATTATTATTATTATTATTATTATTATTATTATTTGCATGCTATGTTTCTTTTCCTGTTGTGTTCTCTTTTGTTTACAGGACAGCTTGTAAGACAGGCATTGAGTTGCCTAATGGCTTTATCCTGAATAAAAAAAAGATTCATCATCTCTCTCTCTCTCTCTCTCTCTCTCTCTCTCTCTCTCTCTCTCTCTCTCTCTCTCTCTCTCTGTGTCTCTCTCTCTCTCTTATCTCTCTCTCTCTCTCTTATCTCTAGCTCTTTCCTTATGTCTTTCTATCAGATTTTTCTCTTCATAAAGTCACGTTTTGAACGTGCGAATATAGATCATTATAAAGAGGTCAACTCTGGATGCTCTCGTGCAGATCAAAACTGCCCGTGAAAGGTCTTTGTGGAGCCATACCTGGGCTTCGGTCAGACAATTCCTAGCACTAGCAACTACTTTAACCCCTTGACTGCCGAGAACAAAGTGAGCACCATACAACTGCAAGAGACGTAGATCCTTATAAGGTCCCGCTGTTGCGGGGGCTCATGAGGATCTACGCCTCGTGCTGACAACTCTTTAAATCCATTTTAATTATGGGGAGTCTTTGGAGTTGAAACAGCTGTATTTAGAAACACAGTTTGCGACCACTGGCCATGCAAGGGTTAACTCTTTCGAGACGTGCCGCATCCGGATTCGCGGCTTTGCGCCGCGAATCCGAATGCGGAACGTCTCGAAAGAGTTAAACGCAAACCGACCCAACAGTGCTAGAGCCGTACCAGTGTTCTGGTCCGAAAGTTCTTAGCGACTATGTAAAGAGACATTGTTCAGGCAATAAGTCCAGATAAATAAAACAAAATAAATAAATGCATTTCCACCACTGCCAATTGTGTGTGTCCGACAAGCTTAGTCCTGAACATAATCAAAACACGTCCCGGTCTTATATGCTAAAATATTAACCCCGTAACTTTCGGGGCAAGGCGAACGCTACCCATCTGCAAGAGACACAAGTCCTCATGAGCAGCCGCAGTCGCGGGGGCTCATGAGGATTTATGTCTCTTGTTAGTCCTGTGTTGTTTTGTGCCCATATCTTTGATCCCACTTTATCTGTGCTCTTCACTCGAATGCCGATCAGTGTGCATTCGTTTCAGACGCGAAATCCGTGACCACTCGCAGCGAAGGGGTTAAAGGTTAATAGGTCACGACATCTTCTTCATAAATGTTCTTGTTATGTCTTACGACAATGGTTCACAAAAGTAATAACCTAACTTCTGAAAACACAGGCAAAACTATCATCACCCGCAAGAGGTATCGATCCTCATGAGCCCCCCCAAGTGCGGGGGCTCATGAGGATCGATGCCTCTTTCTGACTCGACTTAGGTCTAGGTTGTGGGTTTTTTTCTGCAGAATGCGTCCTAGCATGCTAGGTTACCCGCCAATCACTGTCCTCGTGTCTGCCCGAGCAAATCAAGTGGACGTGTTATCTGGCGAGCAATCTTCCATTGTGTCAGAGATGGTTGGCGGTCTTTGTGGTGGAGGAGTGAGCATGTACGTTTTGGTGTTTATCATACGTGCTGAGCCACCACTAAACCCAAGGCAGGCATTGTAACCCGAGTCTATGGGTAAACTAAACTCGTTTCATATGACGAAAAATCCATAGCCATTCCTGGACGATTCCGCATGGGACCAATACATTACGAAAGAACAAACGCTCCGTCTGCAAGAAGCCCACATTCTCAACAGAAATAAGCAAAACAGCCAACCAACCAACAAACCAACAAACTAGTTAACCAACCAACCAAACCACAAACACGCAAGCATGCAACCAACCAACGAACTAATCAATCACCAAGGGACCAAACAATAAGCAAACAAAGCAACAAACACATCAGTCAAGCTACAAACAAACAAACAAACACATATATATAAACAAACAAGTTTGCAAGCTCCAAACAAATAAAAAGCAAACAAAGACACAAACAAACAAAAACTAAATAACTAACTAACTTACTTACTAACTAACGAAGTAACTAACTAACTTACTAACTAACCAACTAACTAACAAAGTAACTAACTAACTAATAAACTAACAAACGAACAAACAAATAAAACAAAATAATAACGAACGAACGAATCATCAGCAAGAGACATACATTTTCATGAGTTCCGCCGGCAGCAAGGCCTCATGAGAAATTTTGTCTCCTGCTGGCAAGAAGTGGCCTCACTTACATTTCAAATCTGGGGTACATATTCAAGGCCTTGTCTCTAGCTAGCAAAGCGTGGCATCATTTACGTCCCTAGTTTGACGTATAAGTAACTGTACCACTGTTACTAGAACGCTAGCTCAGTGATGAGTACTTTTGAGTGAAACAATCCATGAATGTTGCTTCTAATATGTCTTCATTCTGAAGAACAGGATACTGCTTCCTGCTTTTGAAGAGATTCTGGTAAACTTAGGAATAACTCCTATTATCCGGTGTCGAGGTGCACTATCTATAGCCCTTAATGTGTCCTCACCGTCGAACAGTAGTATCTTCTGTCTTTGGCCTGATTCTGATAATTTATAAAGAACGCTTACTCTCCGGTGCATGCACTTTTCAAGAGAAATACGCGTGCAAAGTCAAACAGTTTTATAGTAATGATTTCTAGTAGAAAAAAAGCGATTGCTTCGGGAGGAGTTACGACGGCCCTAACGGATCAAGGCGATTTCAGTCAACAAAATAAAACTGTTTGGTTCGTAATCTCTTTTGAACCATCTGTGCATTGAGTATGCCATTAGGCGTATTAAGCAAATACACTTTATAAACTGCCTATACAAACAAAACGCCGTGATTTAAATTGTACATTTGCACGAAATGTCATCCAGGAAGGCCATGTTAACCCCTTTCCCTGTCAGTGGACGCAAACTGTGTTTCTGAAATCTTTGTTAACCCCCTTGATTACAAGCGAAACCCAGATTGTATATCTGCACTCTTCGTTATTTCCAAATGCCCGAGATCCCCAGTCGTCCCAGGAACATGGATTCAATGTGGTGTCGGCAAGAGGTATAGATCCTCATGAGCCCCCGCAACTGCGAGGGCTCATGAGGATCTATGCCTCTTGTAGATAGCGCTCACTTTCGGCAGTGAAGGGGTTAATCACGCGCCAAAGAGCCACTGCCGTCCCAGGGACATGGGTACAAAGCAGTAAAGTCGGCAAGAGACATAGATTCACAAGAGCCCCCGAGACTGGGGGGGGGGGGGGGGGGCTCAAGAGGATCCATGTCTCTTGCATTTAGGTGCTGGTAGTGGCAGTGAGGGGGTTAATAAAGAGTTGACCCTTTCATGTCTGTAATTCAATCAGCAGCGGGACCGAAACTATCCTTGAGGTATCGTGGTCGACCCATCTCCCAAATCTCGCACGTCGTGGTCAGTACATGCTTTCACAAATTTTCGAAGTTGGTCCAGGCATAAAATTGTTGAAGAGAAAACGAACCATCTGGGTAAAAGTAAATCGTATCGGCATCACAAAAACGTTAGACGTTTAGGGCTTAATGTCTTTTGTCCACCACGAAGGTGATTTCAAAGACCGGGCACCGGAAAGAGGCATGTACAAAGTATCTGTATCACAGGATGTCTCAAGATGATTCAGGATTTTATTTAACGTCTTTTCAACAATCAAACACACAACTTGTTAATATCAAAGAATAGCAATAATAGAACATCCAAACCCACACACAAATTACTTATTATAATATTTTACCCACCGGACTATAAATTATGATATTAACTATTTGAATTGCAATATTTTTATTTAAGATGTCATACATATTTTCTGCTAATTTTTTATTGTTATGTTATTTTGTGTCAACAGATTCGTTGTAATAGGACATTCACAGATTATATGTTTAACAGAGATGGAGCTTAAGCATTCGCGTTTGATGTCTTTTGAGAATTTTGTTTTCCAAAAATTTAGTCTTAACTTGTATATCAACGAAGCTGTTTTTCTTGAACAAGGTGGAACATGAGAAATATATTTCATATAATCTTTGTGAAAAAACTGTTTAGCACAGAGTACATTTCATGTAGAGATAAATGCATAATATTACAAACTGCTGAGTTTCTCTATTTATAGCTCCCTTTTTTGCTTGTCTATCACAAATTTCATTCCAATAAATTCCGTAGTGTGAGGATATGCAAAGAAAAAAAATATCCCTATTCCTCTGGACATAATACAGTTTAATTTCATATACTAAGTCTTTTCTTGTTTTACAATCCCAGCTTTTTAGAATATATAGGATAAATTTAGAATCGACACAAATCAAAATGTTAAATATATCATAAGGTATATGTTGAATATAATTTAGTGCCATGAGGATCGCATACAGTTCAGACGTAAATACAGAAAATCTTTTACCGAGATAAAAAGATTTCTTCACTTTGACATCTGGATCACAAACTGAAGAATCTAAGACAGACCTATCTGTGAAAATTTTCAAATGTTTAAAATATGTTTTCTGTAATTTTTCTTTCACTAGATTTCCTAAAACGATTACATCCTCATCTTTTTTCAAATCTATGTAATCTATATCGAAAGTAATATTAATATGTTCCCACGGAGGTATAGTAGGTATTACTGGTAAAACTGGTATAGATTTGATATCTATATTGCAGTTGTCTATAGCATCCTTGACATAGTTGCGTGTAGGTATGAGATACGGGATTGTTTGCGCTCTCTTCGGGAAATCCACATCTGCGTCTAAAAATGTATTCTCGTACTGAAGTTTTGACAGACAGGCTTCGGACAATGTATTTTGCAGAGAATACCTGCTTCTTTGTAGGCTTTTACAGTATTAGTATGAACTGGCACTCTAAGGGCTAATTTAACTGCTTTTCTATCAATGCTTTGCAGTTTCTTTAGATGTGTAGCTGGGGCAGTAAAGTAGACTTCCTGACCATATATAGGTTGTTGATCGAACTAAAGATGCACCAAGGTGTAAAAATGTTTTAATGTCCTGACTCCATGGTTGTGAGTTTGTATTATTAACAAGTTAAGCTTTATTTAGTATGTCTTTAATATAAATTCTCCAAGATAATTCTGATGTAAAATGTACGCATAAAATCTTTACACTCTGTTAATATTTTAAAGGCGTCCCGTTTTGGGATAATTTAGGTAATATTTTAGCACTTTCCCCATTATTGAAAAGCATTAGACATGTTTCCCCCCAGATAGTTCTAGGCCATTTTCTTTCATATAGTTTGATAATTTGTCCAATTCAATCTGATAAAAAAAAATTAACGTAATCTACGATTCTTTTCTGGGTACGTTTTCTGAGATAGTGTTTATCCATATAGCAAATCATCTGCATATTGTGCCACAGTTGTGTTCTGTGATAAAGATATTGGGAGGTCGTAAATTAACACAGTGAATAAAAAGGGTAAAATTATCGATCCCTGATGAATACCTATATCTATTTTCTTAACGGTTGGATAACTTTTACCAACTTTGGTGCAGACAAATCATTCAGACAAAAAGCTTTTAATGTACTCATGCATAAACCCGATTATGCCAATCTGTTTTATTTTGTATAATAATCTAGCATGCCAAACACAATCGTAAGCCTTTTTTACGTCAAAAAAGGTCTCAAGATGACAAACACACTGAGTATGACATATATGAATCTGTATTTTCCAAAGATAACAAGATGTATATTTTGAGACAAGGACTGTTTACTTTTACCATCTCTGGTTTGTGGGCTTAACCTAAATTTGAATGCACTCTTCCGGAAAACGAAGCTGTTCACGTACAATGTGAACACACTGGTTGTCTCCTTCGATTCGCTACCGCTGCGGTGGAGACAACCAGTGTGATATGCGAATGATAGTCATCATGTGGCTCAGATTCTCCTAAGCCTCTGAAGGAGTCGTCTGGAGACAACTGTGCGTCTCACGAGTCACATGTTTAACCCCTTTTACTGTCAGTGGACGTGCATCTTGTTTCTGAAATGGCGAGCTGGGCAGCTCAGTTGATAGAGCGTTCGACTCTCGTCCGAAAGGTCGTGGGTTTGAACCCAGCTGGGGTCAAAATTTGTTCAGACCTCTTTTCGGTGCCCCGTCTTTGAAATTACCTTCGTGGTAGACAAAAGACGTTAAGCTTAAGCCTTAAGACGTTTAACGTTTTTTGTTTCTGAAATGTTTGTTCGTTCAACGACCAAAAGCCACAACCTCCCAAGGAACACGGACACAAGTTAATCTCAGCAAGAGCTAATAGATCCTCATGAGTCCCCGCAATTGCGGGGGCTCGTGAGGATCTATTACCTCTTGCAGTTGGGTGGTGTTCACCTTTTTCAGGCGGTCACAGGATTAAAGCCACATCTGCCGTTATATCACAAAAGATAGCATGTCCAAATTTGAGAAAAGCGAGATTTTAACAATGAAAATTTAGATTTTCTCAAAAATGGACATACTGCCTGTTACTGTTTAACCCCTTCCCTGCCAACGTAGGTACATGTTGTTTCTGAAATCTATGTTCACTGAACGACCAAAAGCCCCAAACACACAACAAAAAAGAAAAGAACACTGCCACAAAGTGGTCTCAGCAAAAGACGTAGATCCTCATGAGCCCCAGTAGTCGCGGGGGCTCATGAGGGTCTATGCCTTGCAGTTATATCGCGTTCCCTTTTTCTAGGCAGTGAAGGAGTTAAAGGCAGACCTGCTCCAGGCAAGACGGGGTTATTATTTTGCAAAAACTCCTTTATAGAAGTTTTTAGTATGTCTTACAATAAAGCTGGACGAAATGGCTAATTTAACTTATGAAGTTTGAATGTCCTAAAACGAAAGACTTCACTTGTCTGTTCTTCTTCTCTTTTGTATATAGAAAAGTTTCATGAGTGCTCACAATGACCAGAGAAAATGCCTGTTTCGCGTGCATATTCACATGGATTATAAAAAGAAGGGTAGAAAAATCGTCGTTGATGCAAGACAACAATGAGAACAATGAGTGAATTAACTCATTCAGCCCCGACACACATAGCAACATAATAGATCGACCATGATAGTTCAAGGTTCAAGGGTGGCTGCCAGGATAGTTTGGCGCCAAACTATTCTGGCACCACCCTTGAAATATCATGGTTGGTGTCTCTTTGATTTTCATGAAGTCCTCGGAGGACATCTCCAAAATGTGCGTAATTCGTACCTGGGACACAATGGGTTAATTTAGCGCCACACTAATGCAAATAACGCGGTCTGCTGTTATGCCCCCCCCCCCCCCTTACCCCGGTGTTACCGTGTGTAGTGCGCTATACACTGAGGCTGACATCAGATGGAACTGAAACACTCATGAAAATCTATGCCGCTGGCAGGTTATATCTGGAGGATTGAGTTATTTTCAAGATCCGTTGAAGTGCATCCACGAGAAAATATTCGGACGAGTTCGGTCTTGACAGCGACGTGCACGGCATGAATGTCCAACGTGAATTTCATTCATCGCCGTCACCTCCGTGGGCGATACCACTCCCCGTAACTACCCAGTGCGCAAAGGCCATCGGGCCGACGTCGGCTGCCGATGGCCCGCGCACGGTCGTGCGCGGGCCAACGGCGGCCGACGTAGGCCCGATGGCCTTTGTGCATTGGGTACCCGTCATTTCCGCGGAGCAGTGTCACCAATAGTAGTAAATCAAAATTTGTACATGTGATATTTGCATATTGTGACTACCAAACGTGCGCACAAACTCAGTTGTTAACCCATTGAGCAGTGTTAATTACAACAGAAGATAGAAGATCTGACATGTTAGTTTCCATACGTTCTAGTCTCCAAATATTTGATGAGGAGGGGGGGGGGGGGGCGTGGAGTGGGCGGGTGGCGTGAAGTAGTGGGGGGGGGGGGGGTGCGGGGGTGCGGGTGTACGGGTGGTTGGGGCGGAGGGGCAACATCCTATGATATATCTTTTTCTCCAGAATTTTTTTTCTACAGAATATAAATAATTTTCTTTTAAAGTTATGATTTTCTTTTTCTCCAACTGAAAGAAAAGGAAAAATCTAAAACACATGCAATATTCTCTCCCCCCCCCCCCTCTACTTTTTCATTGACGAGGCCAGGACACCTTCCCCGCCCCGTCCCCCCCCCTCCTCCCCCCTCCTCCCCCCTCCTCTCGTTGCCCCTTCTCCCCCCCCCCCCTCCCGCCCATCCCCCGCTCCCGGGTTCTCAATGGGCCCGTCTTAGCTTGTGTTTTGGAAAACACTTGGAAAACTTCTGAAGGGTGGGGGGCCAGGGCCGTGGTGGAGCATGTATCCAGGGTATCCAACAACTAAACTGAACCGACCTGCCGTTTAGCCTTCAGATGACGACACACAACTTTTGGAATTTCACCAGCGTATTGCTGAATACATTTTAAACAGACACAACCGTGGTCTCTTATTGAATAAATTCGACATTGCGGCCGGAAACGACGACCGTTAAACTATTCAATCTTTGTTATTTCGCAAGAAGTGGGGACTGTTGCACGCACGCAAAACGTACAAATTCTTTGCAAACTGACAATCCCAAAACATTCCTCGCCTACTCCTTTCCGTCTGCAGGAGACACAGATTTTGTACTTGAGTCCCTGCCCATAAGTCTCTCGCTGACAAAGACTCAGTTCAGCTCGTCATCGAATCAAGTGTGTTCTTCCGGGCCTCAAGCGTGTGACTGTTAAGAGGGTTTCTTATTACATCTGCCCTACCCTCGGAATGTTTAACACCTGAACAAGGCGAACGCTACACAGCTGCAAGAGATATAAATCCTCATCAGCCCCCGCAGTCGCGGGGGCGCATGAGGATTTATGTCTCTTGTTAGTCTATAATCTTGTAGACATATTTTCAGTCACCGTGCTTCCATCTGATCTATGTTTTTCACACACGTGTAGGTTAGAGTGCAGTGTTTTCAGAGGCGTAAATCGGGATCAATAGCAGCGAAAGGGGTAGCCCCTTTCAATTTACTGCCAGCGTCTGCAAATTCACAACTCTGAACACATCAATGCAAAGAACACTGACTTACATTTTGGCCAGCAAGAGTCAAGGAATATCCCCGAACCTTTTTTTTTTTTTTTTTTTTTTTGGGGGGGGGGTACTCTGGGAAACGACAAACCGTGATAACACTTGAGATAATACGTATTGGGATGTACAATTTTACTGTCATATTAAATTGTATTATCATAGTTATTAGTGTGCGCGTGTGGGTGCCTGTGTGTTTGGGTGCCGTATGTGTGCGCGCTTGCTTGTGTGCCTTTTATGCTAACACGTCCAAGCACGTATTTACATGCAATTATAAATTGCCCCTGTGTGGAATGAATAAAGTCTTTCGACTTGATTGACTCTACCGGTGCTCAGGGTAGAGTTCACATTTCCTCGGCAGTTAAGGAGTTAATACCCTTGTGCAATGCAGCCACCGGTTCTGTTGACAGTACACGCACAAGTGGGGTGTGTAAATCGGTATAACAGGTGCATATGTCTTAGCTGACTCTCCCGCGGCCACACTCTTTGATTTCTTCTTCGATTGTGAAATGGGTAGCAGGACCATCCCACCGTTCAACCCCCCACCCCCACCCGCAACCAAACCCCGTCACGTCCCACAACCCCGCTATTCCTCCCAAAATTGTGCTAGAAGTGACACGTTTCTTAAACTTTTGCGTGTCGGTAGAGGTTTTGTCGCATTATCGCGATAAAGCCCGCTACCGACACGCAAAAGGTTAACTCATTCGCGGCCAGCCGCATCTGGATGCGCGGCTTATGCCGCGCATACGGATGCGGCTGGCCACGAATGAGTTAACCCGACTACCGCCGGAACACAGCAACAATCACCCAAATGCAAGGTACATGGATCTATCCTAATATTCCTTGGGGCTCACGAGGACCTATATGCCACTTGCTCATGTTCGTGTGCATCAAGCAGACAGCAGTGAAATCTGCGATGTTTTTAGAAACATAATCTCTGGCTGCTGGTAGCGAAGTGGTTAACTCAGTTAACCCCAAGGCCGCATTTCCTAATGTTTTTGAGGTTTCATCTAACGACTAGTTACCGTTTCCACAAGATGGATCGACCATGATAATTCAAGGGTAGTGACAGATTAGCTTGGCGCCGCGCTAAACTGTCACTACCCTTGAATTATCATGGTTGATTCATCACCTGCTGCAGTGCGTCGGAGCTAAATGAGTTAACTCATTCGAGACGTGCCGCATCCGAGTACGAGGCAAAAGCCACTTATCCGACTACAGCTCATCTCAAATGAGTTATTTTTCATAACTACTGAAAGGTTCCCATGTTATCTGGCTCTTGTTCAAGTTTGCAATTGTTGTAGCCGCACTTGTTCAGACATCGGTATTTACACTGGTATAATTATCAGGTCAACAAAATAATACATAATGTATACGCACCTCTTTAGAATCGAGATGCCAATCCAGCGCGCGATAGCTCCTCGGAGGAAGGCACACACTGATGAAGTGGAAATATAACCCAGTGAGTAACACGCTCTCGGGTTGTCATCATCCGCTGTTGCCAACTGCGGCTTACTTCGACACGAAGACCTTGGGAGCTACATAATTCCAAAAATGTCGCATTTCTTTTGCTCGTCAGTATTATAGTGTTTCCGATGATTCCAAAACTGTCGCATTTCTTTTCCTCGTCAGTATAGTACGTACTACCCTGGCCCACATTGGGCCCAGTCCCACCCGGAAAACCAAATTATTTCTGTTACCTTCTCAGACAACGCACGTCCAATATGTTTGCCCGATTTGCAAAAGATGTCTAATAAAATAAATTGTTTATAAAAACATCGCATATTTCACTATCTGACTGATGCACACGAACATGAGCAAGAGGCATATACCCAATGCGCAAAAGGCCATAGGGCCGACGTCGGCCCGATGGCCTTTTCAGCTCTGGGTAGGTCCTTGTGAACCCCAAAGAATATTAAGGATAGATCCATGTACCTTGCATTTGGGGGACTGTTATTCAGAAGCATGTATTTTGTTTGTTAATTACATTCACTCCCGTATCGAACTTATCGAATAGTGGGGTTACAAAGTAAAGTAGATTATAGCACTGTCAGGGGAGAGAAATGTGCATGATCGACCAGTGATCATAGATCTACTGTGGCCAAAGCACAAAAAAAAAAAAAAGAGATAGGAAAGAGAGGGGGCGCTAAAAAAGTGACTGAAAGCAATGCATATGGAAGCCCCCCCGAAGGGGGGCGTATCACATATCCCACTGTTCCAGCCACTCAGTGCATGGAAATCTAAATCTAGGTCCCCCCGAGGGGGGTCCAGATATTTAGCCGGTGTGGACAGCTGTTTCGGTCTTGGCGACCTCCTCAGCACACCATCGGCGATACTGGAGGAGGCAGGAATTTCTGCCCACCTGCAAAGACAACCACATTTTACTGTGGTGTCTGCAAGGGCATACATTCCATGCCACCACCTAGAGCCAAATTTCCATGCACCCTAAAAGAGAACCTACCAAAAGGGGGGAAGGGGTTGCAGTCGATATTGTAGTAGTAAATGAAAAGAAAAGGGGAGACTGCCAGTGCTAATATTTTAGGAAGGTTACAAAGTAAAGTAGATTATAGCACTGTCAGGGGAGAGAAATGTGCATGATCGACCAGTGATCATAGATCTACTGTGGCCAAAGCACACACAAAAAAAAAAGAGATAGGAAAGAGAGGGGGCGCTAAAAAAAGTGACTGAAAGCAATGCATATGGAAGCCCCCCCGAAGGGGGGCGTATCACATATCCCACTGTTCCAGCCACTCAGTGCATGGAAATCTAAATCTAGGTCCCCCCGAGGGGGGTCCAGATATTTAGCCGGTGTGGACAGCTGTTTCGGTCTTGGCGACCTCCTCAGCACACCATCGGCGATACTGGAGGAGGCAGGAATTTCTGCCCACCTGCAAAGACAACCACATTTTACTGTGGTGTCTGCAAGGGCATACATTCCATGCCACCACCTAGAGCCAAATTTCCATGCACCCTAAAAGAGAACCTACCAAAAGGGGGGAAGGGGTTGCAGTCGATATTGTAGTAGTAAATGAAAAGAAAAGGGGAGACTGCCAGTGCTAATATTTTAGGAAGGTTACAAAGTAAAGTAGATTATAGCACTGTCAGGGGAGAGAAATGTGCATGATCGACCAGTGATCATAGATCTACTGTGGTCAAAGCACAAAAAAAAAAAGAGATAGGAAAGAGAGGGGGCGCTAAAAAAGTGACTGAAAGCAATGCATATGGAAGCCCCCCCGAAGGGGGGCGTATCACATATCCCACTGTTCCAGCCACTCAGTGCATGGAAATCTAAATCTAGGTCCCCCCGAGGGGGGTCCAGATATTTAGCCGGTGTGGACAGCTGTTTCGGTCTTGGCGACCTCCTCAGCACACCATCGGCGATACTGGAGGAGGCAGGAATTTCTGCCCACCTGCAAAGACAACCACATTTTACTGTGGTGTCTGCAAGGGCATACATTCCATGCCACCACCTAGAGCCAAATTTCCATGCACCCTAAAAGAGAACCTACCAAAAGGGGGGAAGGGGTTGCAGTCGATATTGTAGTAGTAAATGAAAAGAAAAGGGGAGACTGCCAGTGCTAATATTTTAGGAAGGTTACAAAGTAAAGTAGATTATAGCACTGTCAGGGGAGAGAAATGTGCATGATCGACCAGTGATCATAGATCTACTGTGGCCAAAGCACAAAAAAAAAAAGAGATAGGAAAGAGAGGGGGCGCTAAAAAAGTGACTGAAAGCAATGCATATGGAAGCCCCCCCGAAGGGGGGCGTATCACATATCCCACTGTTCCAGCCACTCAGTGCATGGAAATCTAAATCTAGGTCCCCCCGAGGGGGGTCCAGATATTTAGCCGGTGTGGACAGCTGTTTCGGTCTTGGCGACCTCCTCAGCACACCATCGGCGATACTGGAGGAGGCAGGAATTTCTGCCCACCTGCAAAGACAACCACATTTTACTGTGATGTCTGCAAGGGCATACATTCCATGCCACCACCTAGAGCCAAATTTCCATGCACCCTAAAAGAGAACCTACCAAAAGGGGGGAAGGGGTTGCAGTCGATATTGTAGTAGTAAATGAAAAGAAAAGGGGAGACTGCCAGTGCTAATATTTTAGGAAGGTTACAAAGTAAAGTAGATTATAGCACTGTCAGGGGAGAGAAATGTGCATGATCGACCAGTGATCATAGATCTACTGTGGCCAAAGCACAAAAAAAAAAAAGAGATAGGAAAGAGAGGGGGCGCTAAAAAAGTGACTGAAAGCAATGCATATGGAAGCCCCCCCGAAGGGGGGCGTATCACATATCCCACTGTTCCAGCCACTCAGTGCATGGAAATCTAAATCTAGGTCCCCCCGAGGGGGGTCCAGATATTTAGCCGGTGTGGACAGCTGTTTCGGTCTTGGCGACCTCCTCAGCACACCATCGGCGATACTGGAGGAGGCAGGAATTTCTGCCCACCTGCAAAGACAACCACATTTTACTGTGGTGTCTGCAAGGGCATACATTCCATGCCACCACCTAGAGCCAAATTTCCATGCACCCTAAAAGAGAACCTACCAAAAGGGGGGAAGGGGTTGCAGTCGATATTGTAGTAGTAAATGAAAAGAAAAGGGGAGACTGCCAGTGCTAATATTTTAGGAAGGTTACAAAGTAAAGTAGATTATAGCACTGTCAGGGGAGAGAAATGTGCATGATCGACCAGTGATCATAGATCTACTGTGGCCAAAGCACAAAAAAAAAAAGAGATAGGAAAGAGAGGGGGCGCTAAAAAAGTGACTGAAAGCAATGCATATGGAAGCCCCCCCGAAGGGGGGCGTATCACATATCCCACTGTTCCAGCCACTCAGTGCATGGAAATCTAAATCTAGGTCCCCCCGAGGGGGGTCCAGATATTTAGCCGGTGTGGACAGCTGTTTCGGTCTTGGCGACCTCCTCAGCACACCATCGGCGATACTGGAGGAGGCAGGAATTTCTGCCCACCTGCAAAGACAACCACATTTTACTGTGGTGTCTGCAAGGGCATACATTCCATGCCACCACCTAGAGCCAAATTTCCATGCACCCTAAAAGAGAACCTACCAAAAGGGGGGAAGGGGTTGCAGTCGATATTGTAGTAGTAAATGAAAAGAAAAGGGGAGACTGCCAGTGCTAATATTTTAGGAAGGTTACAAAGTAAAGTAGATTATAGCACTGTCAGGGGAGAGAAATGTGCATGATCGACCAGTGATCATAGATCTACTGTGGCCAAAGCACAAAAAAAAAAAAAAAAGAGATAGGAAAGAGAGGGGGCGCTAAAAAAGTGACTGAAAGCAATGCATATGGAAGCCCCCCCGAAGGGGGGCGTATCACATATCCCACTGTTCCAGCCACTCAGTGCATGGAAATCTAAATCTAGGTCCCCCCGAGGGGGGTCCAGATATTTAGCCGGTGTGGACAGCTGTTTCGGTCTTGGCGACCTCCTCAGCACACCATCGGCGATACTGGAGGAGGCAGGAATTTCTGCCCACCTGCAAAGACAACCACATTTTACTGTGGTGTCTGCAAGGGCATACATTCCATGCCACCACCTAGAGCCAAATTTCCATGCACCCTAAAAGAGAACCTACCAAAAGGGGGGAAGGGGTTGCAGTCGATATTGTAGTAGTAAATGAAAAGAAAAGGGGAGACTGCCAGTGCTAATATTTTAGGAAGGTTACAAAGTAAAGTAGATTATAGCACTGTCAGGGGAGAGAAATGTGCATGATCGACCAGTGATCATAGATCTACTGTGGCCAAAGCACAAAAAAAAAAAAAAAAGAGATAGGAAAGAGAGGGGGCGCTAAAAAAGTGACTGAAAGCAATGCATATGGAAGCCCCCCCGAAGGGGGGCGTATCACATATCCCACTGTTCCAGCCACTCAGTGCATGGAAATCTAAATCTAGGTCCCCCCGAGGGGGGTCCAGATATTTAGCCGGTGTGGACAGCTGTTTCGGTCTTGGCGACCTCCTCAGCACACCATCGGCGATACTGGAGGAGGCAGGAATTTCTGCCCACCTGCAAAGACAACCACATTTTACTGTGGTGTCTGCAAGGGCATACATTCCATGCCACCACCTAGAGCCAAATTTCCATGCACCCTAAAAGAGAACCTACCAAAAGGGGGGAAGGGGTTGCAGTCGATATTGTAGTAGTAAATGAAAAGAAAAGGGGAGACTGCCAGTGCTAATATTTTAGGAAGGTTACAAAGTAAAGTAGATTATTTCTTTTTTTTTTTTATCGAATAGTGGTGTGCTTTGATTTGCTCTGTTTTGATTTGTGTGCTTTTTATCGTTTCGTTCCGTTCCTTTTTGTTTCGTTTTGAGGTGTTTGGTTTTATTTCGTTTTGTTGCGTTTCGTTTCATTTCGTTTCTTCTCCTTTCCTTTCAGTTCGTTTTGTTTCGTTCCGTTTCGTTTCGTTTTGTGTGTTTTGTTGTTCCGTTGTTTTGTTTTGAATTCAAAGCGAATACTAGTTACCATCCGGCTTCTGTTGGCGAAAACACATGTCCAGGTTCTATTTAGTGGTATTTGAGTTGTTGTATGAACTCAATAGTTACATCAAACTGACGTTGATTCATATTTCTGATTTCTCAATATGAGTTATGCTTTCGCAATATGCGACTGATTTTGCAATTCTGACGTCGTATTGCTGCATTTGCTTTCTTGTGGCTTTTCATGTGTCAATAGCTCTTTTTAATCCAGTGCCAAATGCGACAGATCCCCACGACGATAAGGTTAAAGGGCAGTGCCTGATGAGCCTGGCGCCTTCAGAGGCGCCAAGCTCATCAGGTGAGTACCCTTGTGATGCCGTAAAATAGATCTGTGCAATGCTTGCGTCTGGTACCGTGTTTTAAAACTTTAGGCTGAAAAGTAATTTATTCTGTAAAATGTGTACAGGCGTGTGATTAAAAAAAAATATAACTCGCACCCTTTCCCGACCATATCGTACAAGGCTGTCTCGGCCCAAGTGTGGTGATACTGATTGTGCGGTTTCCGCTGCACTTTTGATGTTTTGCTTAGATGCCGCATAAAGATTATACCAACAACAGACACATTTTGTAAAAGTAAAATCTGCTTATATAGGGCGATTTCAAAGAAATATTTGTTATGTAAAGTTTTCCTGCTCGTACTGCCGATCATTCATAGTGACGCGCTGTCTTGCCTACAGCCCATTGCGCTTTCTCGCCTCTCGCGCTAGAGAGCGGCCTAGTTTGGGGGAACTCTAAGCATGTCTGATATTTTCTCCAGGAAACAACTTTATAAATGTTGATTTTATTTATTTATTTATTTATTTATTTATTTTACAATACTGCTGCTAAAAAGGGTAAATTTAACATTTCTTACGTCTGCCTACTCACTTATCTTGTCAAGATATTAAAGTTATCAGGCAAGGAAATACTGGGAACCCGTTGTTGTCACACATTTGAGCAATCAGATCGGCCCTAAAGAAAGCAACTTTAAGTAAGAGGGATAGGTCCTCATGAGCCCCCGCAGTTGCGGGGGCTCATGAGGACCTATCCCTCTTGCAGAAAGAAAGCAACTTTAAATTCGCCAAAGAACATTTGCTTACAACGTGTTGTGGTGATTTATATTGCCAAACATACTGTTCAAAAGCTTCAACTCAGTCAAAGGCGCCCCGCATTAATAGCTGCGAAAGTGTCGTATAGCGTTGCCGGCGGCACCGCTAACGACACTTCCGGAACTATTGATGCGTGGAGCCTTGAATGAGTCAGATACGCATAACCGCTGAAAGACACGAACCAGTTTTCCACAAGATAACAGTTGAAACTGAAAGTGAAAGAGGTAAAACTACATTTTTTCCCCTTCCGTCCGTCCATAGAATTTCGCAGAAGTTGGTGGGGTACGGGGAGGGAGGGGGAGAGGGAGGGCATTGGGTTAAAATCATGACACGCTATTTATAATATTTTCTTTTTCAGACTTTAAAAGAAAATCGCAGTTGTCCCTGAATTGTGAAGCGTCTTGTGAAAAGAAAAATTTGAGTCATTTCCAAATCTAAAATTGTCGAGATTTGTTACTGTTAAACTATACGCGGCGCAGTCTGAAGCTGTGACTCTAACCCCCCCCCCCCCCCCCCCCCGATCCCGGGCACCCCCCCCCCCTCATCCCAAGCAAAGGCATTCGTGCGCTGGTCTGTGATTTGGAACCTTACGGCTTCACGACATGGGTCCAAAATCACAGGTCCGCGCATATTTATGAAACGTGATCGTTTCCACCAAACGTGATAGCATCAGAGAGGGACTGAATCAATTGGAACTGTAGGCCTCCCAACCCGGTGATGTATGTTTGCTTTTCCTTCACCTGTAAAAGCACGGCACAAGTCTTAACCCCTTGACTGTCGAGAAAAAAATGAACTGCAAGAGGCATAGATCCTCATGAGCCCCCGCGACTGCGGGGGCTCATGAGGATCTATGTCTCTTGCTAAAACCATTTTGTGTCCACTGCATGTTCTTTGGACAGTCGTGGCTTTTTCGTCGTTCAGTGAACACAGATTTCAGAAGCCAAATGTACCTACTGCAGGAATCGTCGCGACAAAAACCTCTACCTACAGCCAAAGGGTTACCCCTTCAGTCCTAGCCTGTGACGCTCAGGATACCACCCATTTTGCAAGAGGCATAGACGCAAATCGTCCCGTACAGTCCCGGCGGCTCACGTCGGTCTGTCCTTCATCACAGTCTCGTAAGAGCATATATGAGGAGCTTTCCCACGGCAGTGAATGTGTGATGATTTCAGACACGTCATTTGTAGTCGCTGGTAGCAAAGGGGTTAGACGAGGACGACTGCCTTAATCTGGGGATGTAAACGAGGCTGGGATCTGTCAGCAAGAGCAATAAAATCATGTGGTACCCATGGTTCATGAGACTCTAATCTTCTAGTTGTTGGAAGGTGTTGGACAAAGAACTGCGGAAAAGAGTACAGTGTCCCGGAAAAAAACACTAACAGTGTCCTAGCAACGACCTATTTTTTCACGATACATGTCCGATCGTGAATTATGCTAATGATGTTTTCTTGATTGACTGCGTGCATTCTACGTTATGCTTGCGCGACGTGTGTCGCACAGCAACTAGGGATGAACGTGCTCAACAACCAATCAAAACGAAGTTTCGAAAATAAGCAACCAATCGCGAAATAAAGAACTGCTATTAGCAACGATCACAAACACTTCAATACCTAATATTTAAACGCTAGATGCATGGGACGGAGCAGTGGCCCCAGCTTCGGGACAAGAGGACATTAGGACCGGCCATACAGATCACTTTAAGGCAGGAGGACTTGAGACCCGCAGCAAACGATGCATCACATTTGCCTGTTATCGATTTTTCTGCTCTTCGTTTCAGGTAAGAAGCTCGAGAATCAGTCGAGAACAATGCGCGTCTTCTAAAAAAAAAAGGAATCGGAATCTGAAAATTTACTGCACTACCCGGTATGCCAAGGTCCTCATGCCGCCGTCGGTCGCAGTCGGCCCGCGCACTCCCGGGCCGTGCGCGGGACAACTGCGGCCTTTTCATGAAGTCTTCGTGTAAACACTGTAAGAACTGATTAAGAATGTTATATATTATGTTGTAAAGGAATTAAGACTTGGAATGTGACTAAAACAATCCAAAGTTGCCTTTTCAAACTATGAATGTAGAAAGCTGCATATTTGCTGTGAAGAAATAGGAAATCGGGATTGATTAAAAGGACTCAGACTAGAATGATTCCTAGTCCTTAATCGTTTTCAAACTATGCTATCTGCAACCGGTTAACCTTCAGTCTTTCCAAAGTGTCACCAAATAAGTTTTTATTCTTGGTTTGGATCACGTTTTTCTCTATGTAAGTGTCAGTTTCACATTACAGCTTAGCTTACAAGGTTTGTTTAGTATCTCAGCTTATAGTAGCATGTGCATGAATTGATTTATTGTGGAAAAAAATAGACGCACCGTAAAAGGCGTTGAAATGTTGAGTAAATTTATGTTGGAAAACAAGCTGAATTCTCGTAACTTTATCCTTGCCTATATTTGGACACTTTAGGTATGCTATTTGGTATTGGCTGTGAGTGCGATGAATAAAAACAAATGTCCTTATGTTAATGTCACTCGGTTCTGTTAAATTCATTTCAGTTCAGTAAAACAGATACACAACAGAAATTGTGCTTACTGAACGAAAGACCTGAATGAAACTAACTATTTACGTCAATGCGACAACAAAGAAGCAAGCACAACTACTAAAATTAATTCAAATTCAGTTCAATGAAAAAAATCTCGTCAGTCCGTAACAAGTCATGTTCCAAAATGTAATTAGTGGGTGAGGTCGTGCTAAGTGTCCAGTGACATGAACTAACTAGCCGATGTATGTGTGTGTTAATTCAATTTTTGTTTTCTCCTTTTTTCCCCATTTTTTTCTTTTTATTTATTTTTTATCTTTTTGTTGCGCAGTTTTCTTTTCCCAATAATTGCTAAAATAGTTGATTATAAATATTAACACCTTCACTGCCGAGAAAAAAGAACACGATCCAAATGCAAGAGGCATAGATCATCATGAGCCCCCGCGACAGCGGGGGCTCATGAGGATCTACGCCACTTGCTGAGACCAATTTGTATTCATGTTTCTTGGACGGCCTTGGCTTTTGGTCGTGCAATGAACCAAGACTTCAGGAACAATAATGTACGTAGGCCTACAGTGTATGTACCATGGCAGGGAAGGGGTACACGGCCTTGCCCATGCAGCCACCGGTTCTGTTTACATTACCATTGGCTGCATAATGGACCATGCCATCATTTTCCGTATATTTCTGACGCCTTTTTTTCAGGAGTGAAGAGCCAGGATGCAGGAGCACCTTGCGGCACAGACACGCCCAAGTGTACGTCTCCCGCTGTGTGTGACACGGATGGCACGTGCAGTAAGTATTTCACCCGTTTACTGCCGGGGCACAGCCAGCGTTAAGAATTAACGACTAAGAACAAAACACGCGGTTGTTCGGAAATAAGAAGTTGCAAGTGTTCGGACGAAAACAAGTGGATATCGCATGTTCGTCCTGGCTTTTAATCCACTGTTTTCGTCGAAACACGTCCAATTATGACCTACTTCTGATTTCCAAACGTACCTATTATTTACATGTCTATGGCAAACAGAAACAACTTGAATCACGCGAGTAACAATAAACACTTTTTCACTATTTATGTGCAGAAAATCCGTCAGATGGTGTCTGTACGCCTGGCAACATCGCCTATTGTCCTGTCAACTCCGTCTGTCAGGGCGACGCAGGAAGCAAGACCTGTGTGTGTTCTGAGTCCTTTACAGCTGATGCCGGCCTATGCAGTAAGTTTTGTTTGTTTGTTTGTTTGTTTGTGTTTATTTATTTATTTGTTTGTATCTTTGTGTGTCTGTTTCTTTTTGTTCGTTTGATTATTTGTTTGTTGCAGTATGTCGTATTTGTTTCACAGTCCACCTCTCTAACATACATATAGTGTCACATTTGCCACCCCCTCCCCCTCTCCCCCTCCCCCCCTCCCGCCCCACACACACACACACACACACACACACACTTCATGAAATAAATAAAAAAAAACTTCAAACATATTCTGTGGCATTTGCGAGATAGAGCACCCGATGATAAGGTCAAAACGTCTTCGGGCCCACGACGGCCGCAGTGGGTCCGAGGACATTTGCTTACTGGGTAGTCTTTTTTTCCTATTTAAAGCGACCAACACCATGCAAGAGAAAGATTAGTATTCGCAATTTATCCTTTATAAATATTATTACTAATGTAATTAAATAATGCTGGAAGAAATGGGTGACTTATAAACAGTAAATGGCTTAGTGCATTTTCTGCACTTCTTCCCCTTTGCACGCAAAAGGGTTTTTCCGTTACACACAAGGGCAGGAGAAAATCTCTGCTACGTGTACACAGTGTAAAAAGTAAGGGGAGAAAGCTTTAACTCATTCAGCCCGACGGCCGTATTTCCCAAATTTTGGAGGCGTCATCTAATGACTATGCACCAGTTGCAGGAGATGGATCGACCATGATAATTCAAGGGCAGTGCCAGACTAGCTTGGCGCCGTCGAATCTGGCACTACCGTTGAATTATCATGGTCGACCTATCTCCTGCTGTAGTGCGTCAGGGCTGAATGGGTTAAGACAACATTGATAACCCGGTTTCGACATTATTTAGAAATCCAAGCCCGCCATGGAGCAGATCGCTTTTAACCCTTTTAGCCCCGATGTCTTATTTTTCAAATCTTGGAGGTGTTGTCTAATGACTATGTACCAGTTGCAGGAGATGGTTTGACCATGATAATGCAAGGGCAGTGCCAGATTAGCTTGGCGCCTCAAGGCTGGTTGGACGGTTGGTTTAGTTGAATGGTTGGTTGGATGGGATGTATAGTTAGATGTTTTGTTTCTTTCTTTTTTTATTCAACAAAAATAAAAATTATTTAACTTCTAATGCAACACAAACATCATTTATCTGAACATGTTTACCACCCTGATTAGTTACAGATAAACACAAAGATTCAAAGAAAATGGCGTCTAATTTTTTAAACTGCAAATTAGGAAATCTAACAAACACGCTTTCATAGTAGGCAGCATTTCCAGCCGGCAAGCATCTTAACAAAGTTGAAAGCACACCACTGTGTACATTTTCAGTCATGTTTAATTCTTTCAAATAAACATTTAGTACTGTGTGTACTGACAAATTAACAGGATATTTTCCAGTTGCTGTTGCTGTAGCATTTGGCCCTATTTCCCAAGTTTGTCCAGATGCAAATCCAAGTAAAGCTGCAAGAGGGGTTGAAGGAAAGCATGTATGTTTTAAAGGACATTTTAATGCAACAATTAAGTTAGCTGGATTTAAAGTTGTTTTTATTTTAAAATTGCTTTGAAATCAGTTAGCTAAAGTACAAAAAGCATAATACCCAGATGTTATAGCTGTGGTCTTACAATCACCAGTGTCATCACCATATACTCTTATAATAATAATAACTTTTATCATCTTCTACATTAAACCACTCTGCAGTGTAGAACATTTCATGGATAGCTACAACCTTGCTACCATCTCGATTATCAATTCCATTAGTTAACAACAATGGTTTGTTGTATCAATACTTGTTAAAATAATAAACATTTTTATTATTACATATAAAAAGCACAATGGAATTTAAATCACAAACAAACATATGCACAACCCCATTTCAATTTAACGTGGATGCCAAGTACAATGTCGCACCGACTTATGACCAGAAAATAATTCAACTAAATCAGCTTGACGTCGGAAGGAGATTCCTTTTAAGTAAAAGTTCCAAATCCTTTTGATCATTACCTAAACTCACCAATTACAGATGATTCAACTGCAAGAAAGTGGTCCTCAAGTCCACTACAGATGTTTCAAAACCAGCTTAACTTTGCTGTACTGTGTTCAAATACAGGATGTGGTGTTTCTTTTATAGACCACTTGAATCACTCAAACAAACTGATTAAGTCTGTATATCGTTTTCACACCTATTACCAGCTTAGACGAATACTGTCAGAACTCCATGTTCCAATACCCACTGAATCCAGTTTCAACCGGTTTAATAATACCATGGATATGAAAGCGTTTAAACGCATCTGTAATGAATGTAGCATTAGCACCAAGTATGACTTCACACAAAAACTTGATGATCACCATGGCATTGGAACATTGTATTATACTCTCAGTCACAGACAATACGTCCACGATTACTACCCTGGTTACACGTCATTCACACACAAAAATGAAATATGGTTAGGCTCAATAGAACAGAAACAATCTAATGCCTGGACCACATTTGTCTTAGATAAAAGTAATGGGTTTACTGAAGCAGGAATCGAACGCCCTAAGATACACTTTTCCTTTGTCTGAATTTACAAATAGGTGTCCCTTGTTATATTCAAACTGTTTAGGATCTATGTCATCTGGACAGTCACCAACACTATCATAAACAAGTTTACTTTGCTTTCTAAAAGTTCATGATGTAAACTGGAAGTATTCCTTGTACCAGCCATATCCATTGTATTTACAATAGTCATACATGTCATCCATTTCAATATCATGGCCAAATCCTCCCGCTGCCATTGGTGTATTTTTATTTAATTTTGTTGTTGTTGTTTTGTTTTTGATTTTGCATAAATAAAATGACATCGTCTTATGGATCAAAGTTAGATCCGTACAGAAAACTACACGAACCTCTAGGTGCTAAGGGCATTAGGCAATCAATTGTTATCACAAACAATCCTAGCACCATAGATCAAAACCAAACTCTTACTGTCAAGTTCCCAAACCTAGGTCCCAGTGATGTTATTGTTCCTGGTACGGCACGCCTTGCTTTTAATATCGAACTTTCATCAGACGCAGATGCAAACAGAACACTAGTTGACAATCTCAGTAGAGCAATTATTAGAACTATTAGAAGGCCACGAAGTGTTTAGTCTGGATGATGCTGGTGTATTCTACTTCTACAAAGATATGGGGCTCACTTGGGAAGAATGATAAGACCGTGTTTACCAAAGCATACAGTCTGATAACGTTGCCAAACTCAGAATCGATGCAGGGGATAAGTCAAGAACAGCTGCAAAAGAAGTTATATTAGCAGAAACATACGGAAGAAGAATTTTTATTCCACTTGAATGTGAAATCCTGACAGCACATTTGCCTTATTACCAAGGAGCACTTAATGACAGTTTAAGCTTTAAACTAACTTTCAATGACTCTCCAAAGTTATCAGGTCATCTGACACAGAAACAACATATAAGGTGTCAAACATTTCCTTGGAATATGAAATTGTCACACATGCTCATCTTGCTAGTCTCATCAAAATCAGTACCAGTCAAGTCTTCCGATTTTTTGTGACCGTGTGATCAGGCACAGTTTAATACACAAAGACAAAGGTGATCCAATGTGGAACATCAACTTGAACACGCCTGCTAGGTCACTGATAGGTATTATTATGTTGTTCGTTGAACCAGGAAGTCCATTCAAAAGGGAGTCGGAAAAATTCCATAATCTAAAGATTACACACTTATCATGCACTATTGAACGGTGCCCTAATCAAGTGTATGCTTAAGGCATGATACATAATAAACACTATGATGAGATCATAAAATATTTTGCAGGTGGAAGACTTCTGCAAACATGTTATGCAAAGATCTACATTTGTATGACGTAAGAATCGACCAATACCCGATGCACAAGTATGCACTTTGGCTAGACCTATGTAGTACAGATGACGACTACCTACATGGGTCAGCTCGTACTGTCGAAAACGGTAGTGATGGAATTACAATCCAGATACAAAAAAAGAGTGAAACAGGCGCAAGCACTGGACCAGTAAATATTTACCTTATCTGATTTATGAAGCACAACTGAACATTCAAGAAAGCAGACTAAGTGGTCACGTGTATCAAAATTATATTTAGTTTTAAAATGAACTTGCTGACAAAAGACCCACACTGCAGTTTGTTTTGTGGTGCCACAGGCTGTGGAAAAACTGAATTTGTTCTTGACCTATTACAAACAAGATAATCTATCATTTTGAAAACATTGTGATATTCTGCCCAACAATCAAATACAACAAAGCTTATCACCACCATTTATTTATTTGGAATGACAAAAATATTTACTTAGTCAACCCTGAGAAAAAACTGAATGACTACCTGCAGTATTTTTACTACCAATTTCAAGGGCAGCCAACTTTGTTTATAGTTTATTTGTTTATAGCTGATGACTGCTCAGCAGAAAAGGACATTGTTAAAAAGAGAAACACTCTAGCAGAACTTACTTTCAGTGGCAGGCATGCAAACATCAGTGTCTGGATTCTCACTCAAAACTATAATGCTGTACTAAAAGATTTCCATGAGCAGTTAAAGTTTATCTGTTTGTTTTACTGCAAAGACCATGATACCTTTGAAGACTGCCTCAGAAAGAACGATGTTATACCCGGCAAGCACGAACGAGACATTGTAAAAAACAAGCTGAAATCGACTAAGCATCTAAAGTGTATATTAAAGACAGATCAGCCCACTGTGTATGGATTAGTAAATTAATTTATACTTTTATTTTGGTCATAAAAATGATGAAGAGACAAGCGACGCAGGTGGAGCAAGCGGTTGATATCACAGACTGCTTTAGAGACATTGAGCACTTTTGTGACTTAATAACATCTCCCAAACAACCTGACAAAACTCGCAGTACCAGTGGAGATATGCATGGCATATAATGTGAGTTTGGAATTTGTTGATGAGATTCCAATTTTTGGAGTGCATGACTGTTGATTTTAGGACACATACCTTAAAAGTTAATGATACCAACTGTGACCTGTTTGTGACACTGTGTAATAACATATTTAAACAACTATGCGAACTGAATGTTCATATTGAATGTGTTACAGTTAATAAAATGGTATTACACATATTGTAATTTTTCTATTTATTATTTTGTCGGTCTATAAAAAATAACGGACAATGTTCAAAGCTTGCAAAGCTTGAAAAATGTGTTTCACACAACAAACTTGCCTATATCAAACACTTACAATGTCTGTGAATCAATAGAGAAATCGTTTACTGTAATACAAGATACTCTTCTTGCTGGTAGTGAAAAGATTCATGTTGTTGCTAAAATAGAATTTAACAAGGTAGAAGGAGAAGTGATAGTATCGTATATCTCAATGAGAGAGCACACAGTTAATGCAAGAAGGGAGCTGGAGAAGTGTTTAGAAACAAAATGTGACCTGACTTCCTTGAAGCAATTGACAGAGCAAAAATGAAGGGGTCTGGTTGGCATGAACGGCTTGTACATGAACTGCAACTGAGGCAGTCAAGATGTACAGCAGGGCCACTTGCATAAACTCTGGTACTGCTAGCACGTGCACTTGCGATACGACTGTGTCGACGGCCGACTCTGTCACTAATTTGTGCAGTAAGTATGACCCCTTCATTCGTTATGCCGACACATCTAAAATTGTTTGTCAAAGGCCAGAATATCCATTTTGTAAGAAAAGCCAGACTTCCGTCGTCAAGAGTCAAGAGGCAAAAAAAAAAAAAAAAAAAAAAAAAAAAAAAAAATTAAGAGGCAAATAAAATAATGTGTATGTGTGGGGCTTATGATGTTATTTGCCTCTTGACGTGTTCATTGTATGCCATGTGTTTGCGATGCTTTCATAAGTGGGTGTGTGTGTGTGTGTGTGTGTGTGGGGGGGGCTTATGATGTTATTTTCCTCTTGTGTTCGCATTTTCCTACTGCAATGAATGTTTTATCTTTCCTCTAGAAATCCTTGCGGGTAAGGTTGGTGGCACGTGCACCGCCGGAAATGACGCAAGCTGTACTGACCCAAACGCACAATGTCTGGCATCAGGCGCCGCGGTCTGTACATGCAAGTCGCCCTACGTCACCTCGCCCCAGTATACATGTGGTGAGTAGTTTTAGTCTAGTTCGGTTTGAGATCGTTGGGTTTAACGCAGAAGCTCATGAGGATTCTTGACTCTTGTTATACCTGCATTCCCTCAGCCTATTTTTTCCCCATTTACGTCTGTTTTCTTTACGCGAATGTCAGTCCTCATGCAGTCATCCCAGAAACGCTATTCTTGATCACAGGCACCGAAGGTGTTAATTTCGTTCAGTTTGCTCTTCTCTTATTTTTTGTATTCTTTGTTTAACTTTGTTTAAAAGAATCTGATACAACAGGGATTTAAAGTTTTCTTGCCTCAATTAAGACTGTTCCATCATTACTTTCAATTGCCCCTTGTGCGCATCGGTGAAACTCTCGTACGTACAAAGGCGATGAAGTGCATAATAATGGGTAGACCATTGAAGCCGATGATGTCGTCATTGTGCATGACTTCTGTTTGTGGGTGCGGGTGTGGCTGGCAAAGCCAATCCTGGAGCCACACCTGCGAGGGCAATGGGGGCACTGGAACGTAGCTGTAGGGAGAGTCGACGCGGTCTTTCTGCGAGCTCTGGCACTGGTGATCTGTTCGCGCCGATTTTGTTCAAAGAGCTTTCCTGGTGGCGGCATGCCAGCCAGATCTGTCTTGTGTTTGTGCTTTAAGTTCCTTTATGAAGAGCATAAAAGGCATTTAACGACATTCAAACTTTGTATATGTGAAGTTAGCTTTTTGGCCAGCATTATTTTAAGACATACCAAGACCATTTATAGAGAATATATTGGCTATATAGAGTCAGTCCATAAGTGGCACCTGGAAAATTAAACCTTGGGACTAAATCGGTTAAGGTCCTTGGATCCAGCATACTGGTAACATTTTTCATATGTAGCTTACATATAGTATATACGCTATTTATTCTAAATGAATGTGTGTACTGGTCAGCGGTTTTGGACCTTACGGCCTGTAGGCTCAGCAATACACGATCACGCGCCATTCTATTCCAGCCGCGCCGGCGGGGAGGGTGGGTGGCTCCTGTACGGCTGGAAGTGACGCCTCGTGCAATGACCCTAACGCCGGGTGCACCGGGACTGGCACCGCTGCAGTGTGCATGTGCAAAACGGGCTTCGAGACCAAGTCGGACCTGACCTGTGGTAAGTGTTCCTTTTGCGGGAATTGCCCCCCCCCCCCCCACCCCGACCCCCACACACACACATACAAACTCACCACCATCCCCACCACCCACCCACCCCCTCAACCCCCCCCCCCCCCCAAGACAGACGTTCCAATGATCCAAAGTTCCAAGATCCATGTTTTTTTATAATATGCCACACAGACCGGATCGGGGAGTATTGACATGAGATGCTATGGATATTAGAAGTGTACTTGTGGTGTACTATGTACTTTAACCCCCCCCCCCCCCTAACCCCCCCCCCCCCCCCCACCCTCCTCCCCCCCCCCCACACACACACACGCAGACAGCCCCTCTCGGGGATTACACCACAAGGACGCTGCTATTATTCTTGTGGCGTACTACCCCTCCCCCAATGCGGGGCATCTTGAACGAGTAACAGATATTCTTCTCTCCTAAATACCTGTTTATTGTGTTTGTTTCAGTGGTGGCGACTGGCGCGGACTGCAGCGGCACTAAGGCAACTCTTTGCAAAACCACAGATGTTTGTGAGAACAGCCTGTGCAGTGAGTGCAACCCGTACCTTTAGCGGGTGAATACAATCCAGACTCAGAGTACACCACATGCGCACTTTTATTAATGAAGAGGGTGGGGGAGGGGGGATCTCGGGAGAGGGTGGGGGGAGTCGAAAATATTGTTATAGCCAACTTATTTGACAGAAAAAGGAATAATGAGACCGGTCAGTCACCTATGTCATGATGTCTGAGTCTACGTCTTAAACAAAGCTTTTAAAACAACAACATCCATCACTGTCACAAAACCCTGTCTCAAGGCACCTCATAAATGTATTTAGAGAGATAATGAGACTGGACAGTCACCTTTATCATAATGACGGAGTCCAAGCATAATAACAAAGCTTTTAAACACACCACCACAACTCAAAATGCCACCTCGAATTACGTTACAATTTATATATTTGAGAGGAAAGGACAATCCAACCTCACCGTTATCACAATGATGGAGTCTACGCCTAAAACAAAGTTATTTGCACAAAGTAAAAAAAAAAGCAAAAAAACATCTGCTAGTCAGATGGTCGGCTAGTTAAGTATCACAACATCAACAACTCCTTAAAGTTATTTTCCCCAGGATCAAGCACCTCAACAGTCAGAAAACTGCCTGCAACAGATACTGCTGACAGTATTATGTTATGGGTCCTTTGTGTACTAACTTAGAGCTTTATGATGTAAATACAATGCCAAATGTCGAAATTCATCGTTTGGAGGGTGTGCTGCTCCTGAATCGGCTGGTACCTGCCATCGCTGAAGACCAACTCCCAGAGGGCCAGTGTGGCTTCAGAGCAAACAGGAGCACCACCGATATGGTCTTTGTGCTGAGACAGCTACAGGAGAAGTGCCGCGAGCAGAACTAAGGGCTGTACGTAACGTTTGTCGACCTAACAAAAGCGTTCGACACTGTGAGCAGGCAAGGCATGTGGCAGATCCTGGAGCGACTTGGCTGTCCCCCAAAGTTCCTCAACATGATTGTCCAGCTACACGAGGACCAGCAAGGTCAGGTCAGACTCAACAATGACCTCTCAGAACCATTCCCCATTCTCAACGGCGTAAAGCAGGGCTGCGTGCTGGCACCGACCCTCTTCACCATCTTTTTTAGCATGATGTTGAAGCAGGCCACAGTGGACCTCGATGATGACGATGCAGTGTACATCAGGTATCGTCTCGATGGCAGCCTGTTCAACCTCAGACGACTGCAGGCCCACACGAAAACCCTAGACCAACTGATCCGTGAGCTGCTTTTTGCTGATGATGCTGCCCTCGTTGCACACACAGAGAGAGCCCTGCAGCGCATCACGTCCTGCTTCGCAGACGCTGCCCAGCTCTTTGGACTCGAGGTCAGTCTGAAAAAGACAGAGGTCCTCCATCAGCCGGCACCCAAGACAGTGTATCGCCCTCCTCACATCACCATCGGCGAGTCTGAACTAAAGTCAGTGCACCAGTTTACTTACCTTGGCTGCATTATCACGTCGGACGCCAAGCTGGACAAGGAGCTTGACAGCAGGCTGGCAAAAGCGAACAGCGCTTTCGGGCGACTTTTCAAGCGGGTGTGGCACAATCAACAGCTGAAAACAGGCACCAAGATCAGCGTGTACAGAGCTGTGGTCCTCACCACCCTGCTGTATGGTTCCGAGTCCTGGGCCCTCTACCGCAGCCAACTACGACTCCTCGAACGCTTCCACCAGCGCTGCCTGCGTACCATCCTGGGCATTCACTGGAGTGACTATGTCACCAATGTCGAGGTCCTTGAACAGGCTGAAACCGTGAGCATCGAGGCTTTGCTGCTGCGGACACAGCTCCGCTGGGCGGGGCATGTCTCCAGGATGGAGGATCATCGCCTACCAAAGATCACCCTGTTCGGCGAGCTTGCTACTGGACACCGTGACAGAGGGGCACCAAAGAAGAGATACAAAGACTGTCTCAAGAAGTCACTTAGTGCCTGCCAAATCGACCACCACCAGTGGTCTTCGCTTGCTGTGGACCGTGACACCTGGCGCTCCACTATTTACAAGGCAGCTGTCTCCTTTGAGGACTCTCGCAGAGCTAGCCTTAAGGACAAGCGGCTCAGGAGAAAGAACAGAGATGCCGCAACTCAGAACTCTGGCCATACCTTCCCCTGCAGCCACTGCGGTCGAACCTGCCTGTCCCGGATTGGCCTCCGCAGCCACGAACAAGCCTGCAGACGTCGTGGGCAACTCCTATAAAATCTTCGTTCGCGAAGTCCAGCCAAGAGAGAGAGACAATGCCAAATGTCGAAATTCATCGTTTGGAGGGTGTGTTGTTTTTGTACCCTAGAGCACAGATTATCGTCTGCATCAGCCTCGTTTTGAATAATGTGATATTTACTAGCCTACGTCACAAGGCAGAGCCCGGTCAATACTGCAGGTCACGAGGTCTTTAATGTAGTGAACACACGTCAGTGTACTGATGTTCTCCAACATCCCTTTGACATAATTTTCCACGAAAATGTAGAATAAACCTTCCATACTTACTATGCTGTCAAAATCACTGATGCGGGTTCCCCTTGACCTCCTACTAGTAACGACCACTGTGCTGCATCAGTAGTCAGTGCACGCCCGAGGGCATGGGTTGTTCAACTCAGTCTCCGCGCCAAGCGACGGAGCCAGTGTCCACACTACCTAGTTTGACCTTTGATCCTTTTCCTCAGAAACATGAAACAGAACAGTGGTATTTATACCCACTTTCTGCACTGCAATTTTACATCGCACACATCAAAGTCTATGTAACTAAAAGCATCTCTGGAAACAACAAATACACCATTGCAGCAGAAACACAACCTCTGTGAATCGAGTGAATGAGAGCCCGCACAGACAAAAACGTGTCACGACCAGCGATGTGCAGTAATTTTGACACACACCGTAGTTTTTCAGATCCTTACAGCATAAAATCTGACAACTAGCTTGTAACTTTATGACAAAACAGGTTTAAATTCTTGCAAAATCAGTAAGAGATAAATTCTACTGTAGATCATGAATTCTGAAAATCACTAGCGCTCGCGGAACTATAGAAAGATCGACAAAGACTTTAGATTACTTACTGATTCTCATAGCAGGAAAGCAACAAATTCCGGATGGGCGGTCAAGCCAAGCTCTATATTCCCTTCTCCGATGTCAGTTCTACTTAGGGGTATCTTGTCTCACTTTCTCTTTCTTCTCTTCAATTCCGAGTCTGCCATTGTGGGCCCGGCGTGAGTCGACTGATACTTTCTCAGTTTTTTTCTTTGCTGGTTCATCCGCCATCTTGTCTCTGATTGGTTATAATTATGCAGATGACCTAAGGTCGCATAGAATAGTTATGACGTCAGCTACCATCGCCTATCAGAAGCAATCCTTTGACGGTGTTCAGTCACAAGATTCTGGCAGCCTCTTTTTGCTTTGAACGGACAAAAGAAAGCATTTGGTGGACAATAGGTGGTTATTGTCTATGTGGGTGTGTATACTGAATCCCAGTAAAAAAATTTTGCGAACTGAAGCATTAAAAAAGGTCAGGAGTGCCCCTTTAAGTTAAGTAAATTGCAAGTACTTAATAAGTAATTTATAAGTTACTTACAACTGTTAAGTACCTTTGTAAGTAACTTTGCAGGTTCTTGTAAGTAACTTGACATAAAAACTTGTAAGTGGCTTGACTTAAGTTCTTATAAGTTCTTGACTCAAGTCACCAAGTTACTCGGACAATTTTACCAAGTTACATGGACAGCAAAATAACTTTTTTCTCAGTAATAGTCTGGGGGTGGAGCTGATGGTGTAAAATAGCTAGGTATGACATCTCTCTGTGAATTGTATGACAGAAATAAAGAAAAACGTATCTTTACTTGCTTAAAAGACCTGCACTTTTTCCATGGTCTCTTTCACTGCTATCTTATTTCTGTCTTCTAAAAAAGTTGTTTTCAGTTATTCAACATTCATGTGTTGACCACACATTTTGTTTTGGATTTTAGACTTCTGCTGTTTATAATTCACTAAATCATCCTGCACTCTCCTAATTTCATCATCATCGAATTTATTATCCTCTAAAGCTTTACTGATAATAAGTTTCATACTGGTCAGCTTTGCTCCAGCAAGAGTACTTAATGCTTCATGCTTTTGCAACTTCTTATGAAATCTTTTGTTAAAGGCTTCCAAACCAAAGCATGCCAGGCATGTGAATACAATGACTCCTTCAAGAGCAATACCAATTATGCTCCCAACTTTTGTTGCAAACAGAGCTACACCCCTGACAGATAAACTGGCTGAAACCATAGCAACAGCCATTGTTGTGAGAGAGAGGGAAAGTGGGATTTCAACCCCATCCCTCCCATACAGACTGAGCCCATGCCAAAAACAAAGTTTTTTTTTAAAATATCAATGCCCACAGCTCTCACAAAACCCCACCTCAATTCTAACCACAACTGTATTTTGAAGAGAAAGTACAAGCCCACCCCACCTATCTATTATCTTAATTTCACCCTAATTAATTTGCCATTTAGGGCCATCACCTTCCACAACATAACACAACATTAACAACTCCTTAAGTTAAAGTAAATTACAAGTACTTAATAGGTCCTCCATCAGCCAGCACCAAAGGTAGAACATCGCCCTCCCCATATCTCCATCGGCGAGTCTGAACTGAAATCAGTGCACCAGTTTACCTACCTTGGCTGCATCATCACATCAGATGCCAAGCTGGACAAGGAGCTGGACAGCAGGCTGGCAAAAGCGAACAGTGCTTTTGGGCATCTATACAAGTGTGTGTGGCACAATCAACAGCTGAAAACAGGCACCAAAATCAGCGTGTACAGAGCTGTCGTCCTCACCACCCTGCTGTATGGTTCCGAGTCCTGGGCTCTCTACTGCAGCCAACTACGACACCTCGAACGCTTCCACCAGCGCTGCCTGCGTACCATCCTTGGCATTCACTGGTTCATTCAGTGATTGTGTCACAAACGTCGAGGTCCTTGAACAGGCAGAAACTGTGAGCATCGAGGCTTTGCTGCTGCGGACACAGCTCCGCTGGGCTGGGCATGTCTCCAGGATGGAGGATCATCGCCTACCCAAGATCACTCTGTTCGGCGAGCTCACCACTGGACACAGAGACAGAGGGGCACCAAAGAAGAGATACAAAGACTGTCTCAAGAAGTCACTTAGTGCCTGCCAAATCGACCACCGCCAGTGGTCTTCACTTTCGGCGGACCGCGACACCTGGCGCTCCACTATCTACAAGGCAGCTGTCTCCTTTGAGGACTCTCGCAGAGCTAGCCTTAAAGACAAGCAGCTCAGGAGAAAAAACAGAGATGCCACAACTCAGAACCCTGACCAGACCTCCCTCTGCAGCCACTGCAGTCGTACCTGCCTGTCCCAGATTGGCCTCCACAGTCACGAGCATGCCTGCAGACGCCATGGGCAACCCCTATAGAATCTTGGTTCGCGAAGTCAAGCCAAGAGAATAGGTAACATATAAGTTACCTACAACTGACAAGTAACTTTGTAAGTAACTTTGCAAGTTCTTGTAAGATAGTTGGCATAAGTACTTATCTATCTATCTATCTATCTATCTATCTATCTATCTATCTATCTATCTATCTATCTATCTATCTATCTGTCTGTCTGTCTGTCTGTCTGTCTGTCTGTCTGTCTATCTATCTATCTATCTATCTATCTATCTATATCCCGTAGTCTTGCCGACCGTTGGGGCACCACTGATGACTTGGCAACCAGCTCCCTCCAATCGTCTCTGTTCTCTGCCATTCTCAGCGTATCGCCCAGCTTCAGTCCTGTCCACTCTGAGATATTGTCCTCCCATCTTTTCCTCTGTCTTCCTCTCCTTCATCCTCCTTGCACAGTGCCTTGCAGGATTGTTTTGGCAAGCCCTGCTGAACGCGTGACATGCCCATACCACTTCAGTTTGCGTTTTCTCACAATGGCTAATAAGTCTTCATAGGGCCCGATGGCTTGCCTGATTCTGCTTCCCACTTCCTCATTTGTGATGTGATCTCTGTATGAGATGCCAAGCAGCCTTTGAAAACATCTCATTTCAGTGGCTTGTATCCTCCTTTCAAGGTCTGCTGTGAGGGTCCATGACTCGCAGGCATACAAGAACACCGAGATGACTAAGGAGCGCATCAGTCTGATCTTGGAGCAGAGTGTGATGTTTCTGTCCTTCCATATGGTCTTCAATCTTGTCAGTGCTGTTGTTGTCTGCGCAATCCTGGACAGTATTTCTGGTTTTGATCCCTCATCTGTCACAATGGCTCCTAAGTATTTGAATTTCTTAACTGTTTCCAGTTTTTGGCCTCCAACCATGATTACAGTGCCAATGCCACTGGCGTTATTGGTCATCAGTTTGGTCTTCTCTGCACTGATTTCCATCCCATATGCAATGGCTGTACTATCCAGCTTTTCCACCAGCTGAGCTAGCTCCTTCTCTGTTCCTGCAAGGCCATCAATGTTGTCCGCAAAGAGCAAGTTTGTGATTGTTTTGCCACCAATACTGACAGTTCCTTCATGATCTTTCAGAGCGTCTATCGTGATTCTTTTCAGGAAGATGTTGAAAAGAGTAGGTGAGAGCAAGCAGCCTTGTCTGACTCCAACTGTAGTCCTAAACCAGTTTCCTAAACTTTCCTTGACTTAAAATATGTACATAAAAGTGACTTGACCTAACTTCTTACAAGTTCTTGACTCAAGTCATCAAGTTACTTGGTCAATGTTGATAAGTTACATGGATAACAAAATAACCTTTTTTCTCAGTAATAGTCTGGGGGTGGAGCCAATGGGGTTCAATAGCCACTTGCAATATCTCTCTGATAATTGCATGTCAGAAATTTAAAAAAAAAAACTTATCTTTATTTACTTAGAAGACCTTGCATTTTTTCCATCATCTCTTTTACTCCTATATTTTTTCCTTCTTCTAAAAAATAGTTGTTTTCAGTTCCTTGACATTCATGGGTTGACTACGCATCTTATTTTGAATTTCAGACTTCTGTTGTTTGTAATTGGCCAAATCATCTTAAACTCATTATCGTTGATTTTATTCTCCTCTAAAGCTTTACTGATAATAAGTTTCATACTGCTCAGCTTTGCTTCAGCAAGAGTACTAAATGCTTCATACTTCTGTAACTTCTTATGAAATCTTTTGTTAAAGGGCTTACAAACCAAAGCATACCAGAGTAAAGAAATCAGATCAAAGACAGTGATGTGAGAGGCTCAGATCCTTATGATGCCCCCTCACCCTCACCCCCCACACCACCACTACCACCACACCACCCCCACCCCCCACACCACCACCACCACCACCACCATTACCACCACCACCACCACCACCACCACTACCCTCCCCCTGATGTGGGGGCTGTTAAGGATTTATACCTCATGCAAGTGGATAGTACATTATGACAATTTCACAATGAGTGATGTCAGAATTTTAAAAAAAAATATAGCAGATAACTTTACATTGCTCCTGCAGAGGACAGTACAACCTTCTACCGATACACAGTTTGTGGGTTCTGTGTTTTACTGTGAAATACAAAGGAATATGAGAGAGAAAACTAATCTTGAAAAAGAAGATTGCAAAGTGAAATAGGTGGGGGTGATGTCGGGGGGGGGGGGGGGGGGGTGTGCATGGTTGACCAGTGATCGTGGATCTACTTTGGTCAGGGCATGAAAGGGGTGGGGGGGAAGGAATGGGAGGGAGGGGTGTGCTGGGAGGGTGACTGGAGGCAGTGCATGTGGGGGCCCCCATGAGGGGGGGGGGGTGTCACATGTTCCACTATTCTGGCCCCTTGGTGCATGCAAATTTAAATCTAGGTCCCCCTCTTTCCTATTTTTTGTTGTTGTGTGTTTTGACCAAAGTAGATCTATGATCATTGGTCAATCATGCACACTTCTCTCCCCTGAGAGTGCTTTTACCTGCTTTACTTTGTAATCTTCCCAAAGCATGCCAGGCATGTGAATGCACTGACTCCTTCAAATAGCAATTCCTATGACACTCCCAATTCCTGCTGCAAACAGAGCAACACACCAACAGATAAACTGGCTGAAACCATACTGACAGCCATAGTTGTGTTGTGTACAGAATTGAAAGCTGTATTATACAGTCTTTTACACCTTGAATATTTTGCCTCTTCACCTTCTAAATACTCTAATGCTTCTGTAATGTTGATTAAACAAAATGAATCTGCCTGTAATCTTTCCTCAGGCTGTACTTGCAGATACAAGAGCACCATTTTTTTATGGCAAATATTTTTCTTATTTAATCAGCAATTACATTTTGCAACTCTCCAGGGGTACATAATTTGCTAGCATAATAAAATGAAACAAGATCTATGTGAGATAGCTTTATGTAATTTAATGCAACTAGAATTGTTTCATTGACTACTACTTTAACAGCTGTGTTACCAATCAATACTTTTTTATCGGTGCCTTTCCTAATTGCAAAGAATACTTTGTAAGATTTGTTGCTGAGTTGTCCCATGTAAGTTTGATTCCCTGTGCAATTTCTGCTTCTGACACATCATCTGAAGGTCTTAATATGATTTCAAAAATTATTGTTGCTTAACTAGCTAATCGAAAGTTTTCTGGTGTAAGCACACCAGTAGGATCGAGTCTACCCTTTTTACCTGTGAGATGATACCTCGGTTTCTCATAGATTAGTTTTATATTATCTCTATTGCTGCCTGCAGAGTAGCTCGGAACAAAATCTCACAAGTAAAGGGCCAGAGATAAGAGCTTTTCTAAATGTTAAGTTTACATCTTCAGTAATTACATAAGGACTAATGAATTCAAACTTTATGCCCCAGTCAACTGTAGGAGCAGGAGCAACACCAGGAGCAGAAACAGCTATCCACTTATTACCTGCATGTTTTAAGAGGTAGAGCACATTATTTACAGCACTACATACAGTAACATCATGAAGCTGATTAAGTTTAGGATACCTTCTTTATGCATCATCTTTTACATCATCAATTACTTTCCATTTGTTACAATCCAGCAGAATCAAGTTCAAGACCATACACTTCTCCCACCTCACCTTTATCAAAAAAATGTACATCAGCCAAATCTTTCAACACTATTACTGGACACGAATTGGTGTAATTCTCGGTTTTGGACCAGCAATCATTTGTATTCACAACAATAATAAAATTTATTTAATTTCCAAGACAACACTAAAATCATGCATCAGAACTGGTTTACCATTCTGATTAATTACAGATAAACACAATGATTCAAAGAAACTGACACATAATTTCTTAAACTGCAAATTAGGAAATCTAACAAGCATCTTAACACCATTATGTAATTTTTCAGTCATGTTTAATTTTTTTAAATAAACATTTAATATTGTGTGTACTGACAAATTAAGAGGATATTTTCCAGTTATTTTATCTTCAGATGTCGTACGTTACCAAACCTCAGTATTATTACCTCCAAAATTGCATGTCCAACTCTCATCCCTAGCAGGTAAAGGTCCATCTAGTAAACCAAGTAAATGTACAAGTTTACTTGAAGTTATAGGCTGACTACCTCCAGGAAATTCTAATGCAACAAGTAAGTTAGCCGGATTTAAAGTTGCTTTAATTTTTAATTCACTTTGAAATCAGTTAGCTTAAGTACAAAAGTCATAATACCCAGATGGTATCCTATGGATCTCAGTAGGAGTGGTAACATAACTTACATAATAATTACCATCTTCTACATTAAACCACTTTACAGCGTAGAACATTTCATGGGTAGCTACAACCCTGTTACTATCATGATTATCAATTTCATTTGTTAACAACACTGGTTTATTTGTATCAAGATTTGTTCAGGTAATAAACATTTTTATTATCACATAAAAAAGCACAATGGAATTTTAATCACAAACAAACATCAGTCCAAAACCATTTCAATTTAACGTGGATGCCAAGTACAATGTCCCACCTACTAATGAACAGAAATCAATTTAACTAAATCAGCTCGACATAGCTGTGTTTGAAGGAGATTCCTTTCAAGTAAAAGTTCCAAGTCATTTTGATCATTACCTAAACCAACCAATAACAGATGATTCAACTGCAAGAAAGTGGTCTAAAAGTCCATTACAAATGTTTCAAAACCAGCTTAACTTTGCTGTGCTATGTTCAATTACTGACTGCGGTGTTTATTTTACAGACCACTCAAGTCACTCAAACAAACTGATTAGATCTGTGTATCAATTCCACACATATTACCAGCTTAGAAGAATACTGTCAGAACTCCATGTTCCACTACTAACTGACACTAGTTTCAACCATTTTAATAATCCCATGGATATGAAAGTGTTTGAACACATATGTAATGAATTTAACATCAGCACCAAGTATGACTTCACACAAAAGCTTGATGATCACCACAGCATGGGAACATTGTATTATGCTGTGAGTCACAGGCTATACCCTCAAGATTACTGGCCTCCCTACTCTTCATTCTCATTAAAAAGTACAAAATGGTTAGGCTAAATAGAACAGAAACAATCTAATGCCTGGACTACATTTGTCTTAGACAATAATGATGGGTTTACGAAAGCAGGAGTTAAACGCATTAATGAGTTTATCAGAATGTATGTGTGGTGTATACTAGGAGCACAATCTCAATGAAAATCAAATATCTTAAATGGAAGTGGCAAATTTGAAGCACAAAAACAGTTTCTTGCAAACCTGGAAGATGCTATAAACTCAGTAGTTGATCTCCCATCAAGCATACAATGCTATCAAGACATTCTCAGGTATGCCAGATCAAAAGTTGAGTTTGTAATTGGTATTGGGTTATACACGTTGCCATCTGAGCTTCAACCCCAAATAGGGACAATACAAAATTATAATAATGAAATTATTGCTGCAGGGGCTGGTCAGAAATTAGTACTCAATCAGACAGTAAACTTAAGTCCTACAACCACACACTTACAACCCATTGCACCAGTTACACCTCTTGTGCCTGTGTACAATCAGTCAGACTAGTTACACCAGCACCACCAGCACCAACACCAGTAAGACCAGTTACAGCACCAGTTACAGCAACAGGGGCTGAACAAACGCTTGTGCCGCTTGCATCACCGGAAAACTCACATGAGTCGGAGAGAACTGCTTTGGTAATAGGCCTTACTGGACTAAGGATATTACTTCTTTATCTGTTTCATTAAATACCCCGATATTAATCCTCCTACTGTCACCAGAAAGACCCACACACTCTCTGCCATAAACCCGACTACCTTCCCTGCTGTACTTATCAACCAACTGACAACACTCCTTTATTATGCCAGTCAAAACATCCATTGCTTTCACATCCAATTTCTTATGCAAGTCTGAAATATATCACAGTTTTTTTACCCATGACTGTGGATCATTTGGGTCAGATGGAGCTGAAGGCAGTGGAGGAGCTGGAGGTGTTGAGCCACCACCCATTACAGCCATTACTACAGTACTAATAGTAAATCCATGAGCAGTAATTAAACTTGCAATAGTGATACCCTGCTCTCTGAAAAGTGTTTTCAATCTCTCAACCAAAGTTGTGTCTTCATGAAGTATTTTCTGAATCATTTCTCTAATCCTGGTGATTTGTGTTTATAGTTTTCTTTTCCAATTTCAATTACTTCTAGTCGTGCTGATCTTTCTATCTGCTTTAGCTAGTTTTTCCTTTTCTCGTTCTGTGATTATCAAGCTTGTTTAGTTTGGCTACATTATTTACCATTTCACCTCTAATTGTTTGTAGTGATTTATTCAACCCCATTATCTCCCTCATAGGCAAGGGAGAGTCATCTATTGTTTTTATAACTTCATTTATTTGTTCTTCTGTAAATGAGGTTTTTTGTACTGCTTTATCTGCTATTTCTGGCAGGCCTTTTACTTCTGTCATTTTAATTTCTTGTCCCTTTTTGTACATTATGAAGAGCACTCTCAAGTTTGGGTGGTAACCTCTTACTATCAATACCAAGGTAATGCAGCAGCCCCAGCGACACCACCGGCTTTAGTTTTGATTGTGCTTGTAGATCTAAACTTGGCAGGGTTGTTTTTATGGGTTAGATACACTTTACCTTTGTATTTACAAATAAGTGGCCCTTGTCATCAAGACCAAATTGATTAGGATCTATTACTTCTGGACAGTCACCAACAATATCATAAAACGAGTTTACTTTGCTTTCTAAAAGTTCACGATGTAAACTAGATGTATTTCTTATACCACCCATATTCATTGTATTATTATCATCATAGTAATACATGTCATCCATTTCAATGTCATGGCCAAATGCCCCTGCTGCCATTGCTGTATTTTATTTTATTATCATGGTCAAATCCCCCTGCTGCCATTGTTGTATTTTTATTATTTATTTTGTATTTTTTGTTTTGATTTTGCATAATAAAATGACAAAGTCCTATGAATCAAAGTTAGACCCGTACAGAAAACTACATGAACCTCTAGGTGTTAAAGATCTTGTCCACCTGTATACACCATCCTGCTCACTACACTCTACTTCAGACACTCGTGTTTTCCGTATCCTTAGGCGTAATAAGGTCACTCAAAGTCATCGTGCATTTTCGTATTTTGGTCCCATCACATGGAACGCCCTCACAGCTGACGTGCGTCACTCATCATCTCTCTCCATTTTTAAATCCAAGCTTAAAACACACCTTTTTTGTTGCATATACTTAAAGATCATTTTGTCTGCTGGCTCATCATGTGTGCGTGTGTGTGTGTGTGTGTGTGTGTGTGTGTGTGTGTGTGTGTGTGTGTGTGTGTGTGTGTGAATGTGTGTGTGTATGTGTGTGTGTGTGTGTGTGTGTGTGTGTGTGTGTGTGTGTGTGAGAGAGAGAGAGAGAGAGAGAGAGAGAGAGAGAGAGAGAGAGAGATGAGAGAGATTGAGAGAGAGAGAGAGAGAGAGATTGATTGATTGATTGATTGTACATTGCTTAACGTCCCGACAGCAACAAGGCTTTCTCAGGACGTGCCTGCACTGCATGTGAAAAAAAAAAAGAAACAGAACATTGAATGTATGTCGCCAGCCGGTCAGATACATTAAATAAACCTAACACATGGGGCCTAAATAAAGCTAAGACCATTTAGCAACACACATCCAATATCAAGAGCTACAGGCAGTGCAGACAGTAGGGAGAGTTTTAAAAAGGCAAATACAGGTGAATGGACAAAGGGTAGACAGAAACACATGCCCCAGAATAGAGAGAAAAACCCACCCTGTGGGGCTGACCAAGGTGACCCTGGGAACTAAAAAATACCTAACCCCACCCAAGTCCCCCAGGGCAGACCCGGGTGGGGGAGAGAGAGAGAGAGAGAGAGAGAGAGAGAGAGAGAGAGAGAGAGAGAGAGAGAGAGAGAGAGAGAGAGAGAGAGAGAGAGAGAGAGAGAGAGAGAGAGAGACTTTTTTGCTCCTTGTAAATCAATGTATGTTTTGTTGTCTTGTTGTAGGCGTTTGTTTTTGTATTTTGATTTGTGTTTCATTACTATGATTGTAAAGCGCCTAGAGCACCTTGGTGATTAGGCGCTATACAAATTACCTTTATTCTTCTTCTTCTTCTTCTTCTTTTTCTTCTTCTTCTTCTTCTTCTTCTTCTTCTTCTTCTTATTATTATTATTATTATTATTATTATTATTATTATTATTATTAAGGGTATCAGGCAATCAATTGTTATCACAAGCAATCCTAGCACCATAGGTCAAAACCAAAAAGCCAGTATTCATTGGTATGCAATACTTGAACTGTCAAAATTATTGATGCTTGAATTCTACTATGATTATTTTAAAACGAAGTTTCTTGACTGTCGGTTGTTATACACTGACACTGACTCCATGATCATAGACATACCTACTAAAGACTTATGCGGACATGTAAACAGAGTTGCATATACATGACACGTTGGATTATCCCGAGGATCACCTGCTTTTCAGCACACAATCCAAAAATGTGCCTGGGAAGTTTAAGGACGAACTGAATGGAGTGCCGATAGTTGAGTATGTTGGACTCAGGTCAAAATGTATTCCATACTGCACCAGAAAGGCAGTCAGTCTAAAGCAAAAGTTTTTTGTTTTTTTAGTTTTTTTTTTTTTTTATATAAACAGCGATAAAAAAAAAAGATATCTGTCATGAAGATTACAAACAAGTTTTAGATGGAGAACTAATTTTTCGAAACAAGACACTGAGATCAAACAAACATAATATTGAAATGATCACTACACACACAAAAACACTTACAGTTGGTGACACAAAACGAGTGTTTCACAGTAAAGAAAAGGCTTTTGCACCTGGGCACTACTAGCTTAAGTTATCTGAAGACATTAATGAACTGATTGTTGAATTAGTTGATGAAATGATTAAAAATGAGTAATAGTGTCTGGTGGAATAATCTGAAATTCTTCTCTGACATATGCCAGGTTCATATAGATAATAAATTGATGGGTTACCAGGGACTTTTTTATATTGTGAACAGACGTAGACCATATTTTATCAGTTGCCCTGTGCGTGTTTCAGCAAAGGGTTAATTTATACCTGTGCAACACGCCGCACAGACTTCTGACAGATGTATTTTGTATTCAAGTTTGAACCCATCACATGTTCAGCAATCGTGACATGAGCAGGTCTATGACGCTGCATCAGTCTTTTGCTTCAACCCCATTGTGCATGCATCCACCGGTACCGTAAACAGTATAGGCGTCTCATATACAAATGGGTAAATAAGACTGATTGTTCATGTTCGCTCATCACTGAAGTTTGATCGTTCCTGTTCGTTCATCACTGATGTGCATTTTAACTCATTCAATCTCGAGGCAGATCCCCCCCCCTCCCCACCCCGCCCCCCCCCCCACCCCCACCCTTCAAATTCGTGTATTGTCCTATGAATACTACATGACAGATTGGGACATAACTCAGTTTAGTTTGAGGGTGGTGCCAGACTAGCTTGGCGCCCTAAGCTGTTCTAGCACTACCCTTGAATATCATAGTCAAATTTATTTCATGCAATGGTGTTGGTATGCAAACGGAATGTGTGCTGTTACAACTGACATCGCTGGATAAGCATTTTGGCACATGTACACAATTCAGAATCTAGTCACTTGAAAGGATTCAGTTTTGTGCTTTAGTACATTAAAAAATGGTACAGTTCTGTCAAATGCTGTCGTCTTGAGAGGGAGAGGGAAACGTCAACAACAGTCAGAGCATACTTGTATCGTTATCTTCTTATTGTATCATAAAGATGAAACAAGAGATGCCGGAGAAGAAACAAGAGATCCATGTGATATGTGTCATTAGGGGTGGTGTTCTCAAAGTGTGGTCTTATTATTTTTCTTGGAGCAGGTAAATATATTTGCCAAATAGCTTGCCTTTGTAGCCAGTGTTTAACTTGCTCAAGCGTAACGTCACCGCCTACAGCGGCAGACAATTTTTCTATTGCAAATTTTCCCTTCCAGTAGCCAATTGGGGAGTAATATATTCTTGATAGTTTAGCATCAGTGCTTGCCATTTCTTCTATTGTTGTAAACTCGTTCGTGTTCCCGACCGTTCTATAGGTTTACGTGTGCTCTCCCGTCGACATCTCGCCCTCCCCACTTTCGGCGCCATTGCCCGATCTCGCCGCTGACCGACCGGAAATCAGGTCGCTCCCCTACCACACCGCTCACACACACCGGCACACACACACACACACACACACACACACACACACACACACACACACACACACACACACACACACACACACACACTTACTCACACACACACACACACACACACACACACACACACACACACACACACACACACACCCTACTGAACCCTCTTCTCGTCTTCCTCTTTCTTGTCCTCACAAACAATCATGCTCATCAGATACACACGCCAACAACTGCTATCTCTACGTCGCCACGCCACCTACTGCGCCGCGGCCGGAGCTGCTGACAGTGTTGCAGATGCCTTACGCGGCATCCGATCGCGAAAGAGAGGCCACAGGGGCGGAATTAGCAAAAGGCGGGACTCACCACAACAAACAAAACCACACACTTCTTCCCCTTTTCCTATGCCCTTCCATCCCTTCCGCCTCCCCCCGGCTCCTCGATTTATCCACCTCCCTTCCTTCTTCTCCCATTTCTTTTCCTCTCTTGCTCATCTACCGCTCACTGCTCTCCTCGGCCGCCCCCTCCCCCGCCCTCCTCCCCCTTCCTCACCTCACCCCCTCCTCCTTCGCCTACTTTTTCCTCCTCGTCCCCTCTCCCCCCCTTTCTCCTCCTCTTCGCCCTCCCCCTCCCTCTACCTCAGCTTTTCCTACTCTCCTTCCTCCTCCTCCCCTCTCCCCCCTCACCCTCCTCTCGCATCCTCTTTCTTGCCCGGTTCTCCCTCCCCATCTTTTCCTCCTCCCCCTCTCCCCTCCCCCTCCTTCCCCCCTCCATCCTCTTTCCCCCTCCCCACCCTCCTCTTCCTTCGTCCTCTTCTTCGTCCGTTTCTTCTCTCTCTTCCTCTTCTGGCTCATCCAACCTAAAACTGTGTCTGTTCAATGCACAGTCTGTCTGCAAAGATGGTAAAGCCGACGTGATTTCAGATTTCATTCTAGACAATGACCTAGATGTTGTCGTGATCACCGAAACGTGGCTCCGCTCAGCTGGCGACGAACCCATCATCGCCAGCGTCACTCCGAGTGGCTACCGCCTGGCCTCCTTCCCACGTGCTTCCAGACGGGGTGGCATTGCCATCATCTACAGGGACTGTCTTTCTGCTCACCTCTCCTTCTCTCAGTCTCTCCCTTTTGCTCATCCCTCCTTTGAATCTGTCGAGGCCGTAGCAACACTCCCTGGCCAGTCCCTCATCTTCTCATGTATCTATCGCCCCCCTCCAAGCTCTCAAAACAAACTCACAAACTCCATGTTCCTCACCGAGTTCGACCTCCTCCTCGACCACTACAGCACACGACCCGGAAAACACATCCTTCTTGGCGACTTTAACTTCCACTTCGACAAACCCGACCACCCTGACACAAAACGCCTGTGCACGTCACTTTCAAACCACAATCTTACACAACACATCACTAAACCCACCCACCGACTCGGCCACACCCTTGACTGGATCATCACCCGCACCTCCGATCAACTCTTTCTCGACTCTGACACCTCTTCTGTGCTTCCCTCCGACCACCTCGCTATTCTCGTCGCCCTCAACCTACCTCCCCCGAAAAAACCCAAGCTCTTTGTCTCTCGTCGCAAACTAAAATCTGTCAACCGAGAGAACTTCTTCGACGAAGCTGTCGACCTTCTCTTGGACCTCGCCCCCTCTCCCGATTTTGCATCCCATTTCGATTCCTCCCTTCGAAAACTTCTGGACACCCATACCCCTGTTACCACCTGCTCCATACCCAACCGACTCCCCTCCCTCTGGCTCACTGACAACATAGCTGAGGCCAAGTGCGAGCGTCGACAAGCGGAACGTCGCTGGCGCTCATCTGACCTCACTGTTCACAGAGAGATCTTCCAAACCACCAGATCCAAAGTCTGCAGAATGATCTCCGACTCCAAATTAAACGCCTTCAAAACAAAATCCTGGAATCCACTTCCTCCAAAACCCTCTACGCTACCATGAACACACTCCTAGGCACTTCTAAAGACTCTCCTCTTCCCAACACACACAGCAAAGAAGAACTTCCGTCCGCTTTCTCCTCCTATTTCTCCGACAAAATCCAAACTCTGCGCAACACACTCGACACTCTGCCTTCTCCGCCTTGCCTTCCTGACCCCCCTTTTCCGGCACTCCCCTCTCGTCCTTCCGCCCCGTCTCTCAGGATGAAGTCCTCAAGACCATAAAACCTGCGATCTACACCCCCTCCCAGCTTCTCTCTACCGGGACGGCCTCCCAAAACTTTTCCCCTTCATTACCGACATCATCAACATATCTCTAGAGAATGGTTCCGTCCCCGATATCTTCAAGTCCGCCATCGTCCGTCCTCTCCTCAAAAAACACAACCTCGACCCAAACGAACTCAAGAACTACCGCCCAGTCTTCAACCTCTCTTTCCTGTCCAAGCTTCTTGAGAAGGTTGTCCTCAACCAACTCAATCTCCACCTCGCCAACAACAACCTCCTCAGTCCCTTCCAGTCTGCCTATCGGAAACATCACAGCACTGAAACAGCCCTTCTACATATCCTAAACGACCTGCTTCTCTCCATTGACTCGGGCAACATCTCCCTTCTTACGCTACTCGATCTCTCTGCCGCCTTCGACACCATAGACCACTCTTTCCTCCTCCACCGCCTTCACCACTCCTTTGGCATCACTGACTCTGCCCACTCCTGGTTTCTCTCCTACCTCTCCGACAGACAGCAGTCCGTCACCATCGACGGTGTCTCCTCCAACCCAGTGAGGCTCTCCTGCGGCGTTCCACAGGGGTCCGTCCTGGGCCCGGTCCTTTTCACACTCTACACATCTCCCCTGTCCAGCATCATCCAGTCTCACCACATAAACCACCACCTCTACGCCGACGACTCACAACTACTAGACAAAGACAAACTCGACAACACTCAGACACTACTGACTCGCACGGCTGATTGCTATGAAGACGTGAAAAACTGGATGACAGCAAACAAGCTCAAACTGAACGACGACAAAACGGAAGCCATGCTAGTAGGCACTCGCCAGAAACTTTCCCAGCTCCCTCCCTCTCTCCACCTTCAACTCGACAGCACCCCCATCTCCCTATCTGACTCGGTCAAGAACCTTGGCGTTATTCTCGATTCCTCTCTTTCCATGACCAGCTTTGTCTCCGCCACGGCCCAGGCATGTTATTTCCATCTCCGCCGCATCAGTCAGATCAGAAAATACCTCACTACCGAAGCTGCCACCAAACTCGCTGTCTCTCTCATCTTATCTCGCATCGACTACTGCAACTCTCTCATTTCCGGCCTTCCTCACTCCACCACTCTCACTCTCCAGCGCGTCCAGAACAATGCTGCCCGCCTCGTCCTCGGAAAGAAAAAATCCGACCACATCACTCCCCTGCTCAAGCTCCTTCACTGGCTCCCCATCCCCAACGCATCCAATACAAGATTCTGTCTCTCTGCTACAAATCCCTTAACAACTACGCTCCTACCTATCTCTCCATCTTACTTCACCCCTACACTCCTTCCCGCTCCCTCCGCTCCGCCTCCGACCCTCTCCGCCTCCTCATCCCCCGCACCAAACTCAGCACTTTCGGTCCCCGCTCCTTCTCAGTATATGGTCCAAACACCTGGAACACTCTCCCACTCTCTCTCCGTCAGAAACATTCTCTCTCCTCCTACCACTCCGCCCTCAAAACTCACCTCTTTCAACAGTTCTAGCACTACATCACCACACTCCCCACCCCAAGCTGACAGTCGTAATGTATTTTCATAATTTGTGGTACGTGAGTCATTGTCTAAAGCGTGCGCATGCGTGTGCGAGTTGTGAGTGTGCGCTTAGAGTTATAATTATTATAAGATAAGCGCATTATAAATACCATAATTATTATTTATCAAGAAAAACTCCTGTGAAAGAAACAAATGTCATGCCTACTAAAACAAAGATTATTTCTCCATTTCTTTGCTGCGGGCTGGGCTGGTAGTAATCGTTGAGCTGTGCTTGTGAAATGCTTACGTCTTCACCAGTAACAAGGTAGTATTCTTTAATAGCGTCATCAACATTAGAAAATGTATATGCTGGTCATGACCTTCCAGTGTGGATTTTTATTTGATAAAATCAAGTTTTTCTATTCTCATTTTTCATAATCCTGTTTCGCTTGTGCAAGTTTCTCTGAGGCTTCATTGTGACTTCTCATTTTCTCCGCACTCTCTTCTCTACTAACTCTTGAAAAGAGGTAATTTGACCCACTGTCAGCAAGCGCATTAACAACAGCATTAATGGGTAGACCATCGAAAGCCGATGATGTCGTCATTGTGCATGACTTCTATTTGTGTTTGCGGGTGTGGCTGGCCAAGCCAATCCTGATGCCACACCTGCGAGGGCAATGGGGGCACTGGAACGTAGCTGTGGGGAGAGTCGACCCTGTCTTTCTTCGAGCTCTGGCACTGGTGATCTTTTCTCGTTGATTGTGTTCAAAGAGCGTGCAGGCTTTCCTGGTGGTGGCACGACAGCCAGATCTGTCTTGCGCTTGTGCTTCAAGTTCCTTTACCGGGAAGACGCAGTACTTGAGGCTGTCTTTTACAATACAATACAATACAATACAATACAATACAATACAATACAATAATACTTTATTAATCCATCATGAGGAAATTCACATTTTTGCCACCACAGGTGCTGCTTACATTCACTCACTCGCTCATTCCACAAATTACAATAACAGAGCTACACAATGGACAATGACTTGGGACGGTGAAGCCCGTCGCCAAGGCATCTAATGGCCAGAAGTTTTTCTTAGGCCGTCCTTCCTTCTTGTGGCCTTTTGAGAGTGCACCATACAGGAGTTGGCATGGCATGCGAGAATCATCCATGCATATGGCATGACCTGTCCAGCGAAGTTGTCTTTAAGATCAAGGCTTCAACACTTACTAAGCCAGCATTGTCCAGGACTTCCAGGTTTGTCGCCTTGTCTTGCCATTTAATGCCCATGACTGAGCGCAGAGATCTCATGTGGAAACGTTCGAACTGCTTGAGGTGCTTCCTGTACAGTGTCCATGACTCACAGCCATAGAGGAGACTGGGGAGGACTACTGCCTTGTAGACTTTGATCTTGGTGGAGAGCTTTGTCAGCAAATCTGGTTTCGCTAAGAGCTGCAATGTTGATCTTATATCTGGCCAGCTCCCTGGCTATGAGAGCTGTTCTTCTGTGCAGTCTCTGCATCTGAACAGGGTTCGTACGTTCCACATACCGAGAATAAGTTTATTTCTTTGTTTTTCTTTAAACTGCCAGGCGTGGTAAGCCTACCGGTTTGGCGTAGGGCAGGCAATGTTTGGAACACCTTTTCTAGTTCCCTCCCTTACTAGGGTGAGCAGTGCTGTCCTAAGAGGGCTGCTCAGTCGCCTGGGATGCTGCCGAACTTCCCTGCTGTCCCTGGTACAGGGAAGAGCGACTACTAGTCCACATTCCGCCTACGTGCAGGTTTGGAGCTACGATTCCTAGTAGTAACCTCTACCTGTCGGTTCACCCTTTCCCTATCGCTGCAGGGTTTCTGGAGGAGGCAGAAGAAAAAGAAGATGAAGAAGCAGATTTGGTGAAAATCCATGCACAAAACCAGCGCGTGAAGGAGATTGTTGCGCTGGAGCAACCCCACCCTCTCGGCCGCAGAAATCAGAGTCCATTTGCACGATGAGACGTTACAACTGGTAACTTCCTTGGCTGCAGTGGATGGCCATGTCTTCTTCTGTGCTCTGACATGCCCTTTGCACTCCACAGTTCTGTCCCACCCTCTTGGCCGTTGGACCCTAGATTGAGCTTCCTCAGCCCAGTCAGCCGGTGACAAACTTTGCATGCTAGGACGAGTAAGTCCTGCCTCACCAAGGGTTTGTGACACCCCCCCCCCCCCCGCCTCCCGCCCCGGCTTCCCCTCACTTGGTTTAGCCAGCCGTCGAAGCTGTTGTCCATGGTGTGGCCGCTGCGCATGCTGCAGCTACCTGGAGCCACGATAGAGTTGAGTGTCAAAGTGGGGACCTGTACTGGTGGACTACTCTTTAACCTTCGAGAGAACTTGTCCCCATCCCCCCCCCCAGCCCCCCATTATAGGTGAAACCCCCTCCTTGAATACTCCAGACACCAAGTTACTTGAGCCATTCTGATTAACAACAGCACCGCCAACGATAACAGCCAATGTTGCTATATTTTTATTTACATAGATACATTTTCTTGAATAATTCCCTGCTTTACAAGAAAATCTTTTGTAGCAAACGATGCTGTGACAACCGCAACTAGCTTAGCACTGTCCTCAAAATCTAGTTTGCTTATGTTTGCAGAACGCATTTTGAGAAGACTCCGACCTATCATAGTGTAGGTTACCGCAAGTCCACTTAGAATGGTAGAGTGATAGACGAGGTTCATTATGTTCTTTGCGTCACTCATTTTTTCTTATACCACAAAAATTAAAATAATAAATTTATTCATTGCATAAAAAATGGGTCAAAGGCTTTGGGTGCTGCTGATAATGTGAGGGCTTCTTGCTTTGCATTTTGTGTATCTGGTTTTTTGGAGACTGTGTGAGTTTGCGGCTTATATTTTTTCCATATCTTGTAACCTACGTAACCAAATCCAATGACATATCCACCGATTAAGTATTTTGTCATTTCAGGTTTAGACTGTTGTGTGACAGGTTCAGTTGTTAGTCTCTTACTTTGTTGTGCTGGTTGCGGCAGCGCAAGCGATGGGGGTGGGGGTGGTGACGGTCAGCCGGTGGTTCAGTTACTTGAGCCTTTCCCATTAACACCTGTAGCTGTATTTTTATTTTGGTTGTCTATTCCACTTGGCTAATTTTTTCCACACTTACCTAACATAGACAGTAACTGCATAAGTTTGCCCCAAAGCCTGATTTGAAGAAAATAATCAATATTGGCTCAGTGTCAACATGGGCGAGAATTTTAGATTACTACACTTGTTTAGTATAGGCTTACAGACAACAAGGGAGAGAATTTCAGGTTACTTCCCTTGTTCAGTATAGAAACACTGACAGCATGGGGGGGGGGGGAATAAATTACTTCCCTTGTTCAGTTTTAATTACCAAACGTAAGTATTATATCATTTATCTTATAACATTTTGACTTAAAGGGGCACTCCTGACTTTTTAATGCTTCAGTTCAGGGCAAACTTATGCAGTTACTGTCTATGTTAGGTAAGTGTGGAAAAAAGCTTTTACTGGGATTCAGTATACACACCCACTTAGAAAATGACCACCCTATTGTCCCAGAAATGCCTTCTTTCAAAGCGAAAAGAGGCCACAGAATCTTGTGACTGAACGCATTAAAAGATTGCTTGTGATAGGCTATGGTAGCTGACGTCATAACTATTCTATACGACCTTAGGTCATCTGCATAAATATAACCAATCAGAGACAAGATGGCGGATGAACCAGCAAAGAACAAAAGAAAGTATCAGTTGGTGCAGAGACTGAGTCGAACATGCCACTCCCCCGGCCATGCACTGACGACAGATGCAGCACGGTCATTACTAGTAGCAGGTTAAGCGGAAGCCGCATTGTGATTTTGACAGCGTAGCGAGTATGGAAGGTTTATTCAACATTCTCGTGGAAAATTATGTCAAAGGGATGCCGGACAACATCAGTACATGTGTACACGGACACGTGTGTTCACCACAACGATGACCTTGATCGTGACCTGCAGTATTGACCGGGTTCTGCCTTGTGACGTAGGCTAGTAAATATGTACATATTCAAATTGAGGCCGATGCAGACGATAATCTGCACTCTCGGGTGCAAAAACAACACACCCTCCAAACAATGAATTTCGACATTTAGCATTGTATTTACATCATAAAGCTCTAAGTAGTACGCAAGGGACCCATACATAATACTGTCAGCATTATCTGTTGCAGACAGTTTTCTGACTGTGTTGAGATGCTTGATCCTGGGAAAATAACTTTACGTTTTACACAACAATTTAGGTAATACTTTCTAAATGAAGATGATCTATAAATCTTTGTAAAATTTGCTTAATACCTTTTGAAGACAGTCAGTTGTATTATGATGATAATAAATCAAACCTTGTTAAATAAAATCTTGTGTATGGAGGGGTTTATATATAATATCTAGGTATACTAAGTATGAGAGCTCCTCTAAACAGAACCAATTGCTATCACTTCTGTGATGTGGTCAACTAATAAATAAGAGACAGAATACAGAGTTAAATGACTCTTAACACAACTCCTCAATCTTCTGTTAACACCCTTGCCATTAGCGGCGTTTAGTGGTTTCTGAGAAAAAACAGACCATGACTGTCAACAAAGACTGTAGCAACATTGATTGCGGGGCTGTATGCTTAGCGTGTGGACTCGATTCGCCTATGCTGGCTGGTTCCCAAGGAGGTAGAACTAAATAAGGCCATACCGGGAATTTCCACTTGACTAGTTGGTAACTCTGACTCAAACTGTTCCTGAGAATGAAAAATGGCGTTCCTCAGAAATCTACCCTGTTGAGTACATGACTGATTTGGATTGTGTGGGCTATGTGCAGCGATTTTCAAAATAACTCTTGTTTTAGGTGTGGACTGCGTCATTGTGATAAAGGTGAGGTTTATTGTTCTCTCCTCTCAAATACACTTGCAACGTAATTTGAGGCAGTGTTTTGAGTTATGTTGGTGGTGGTGTTTTTAAAAAGCGTTGTTTTTATGCTGGGACTCCATCATTGTGATAAAAGTGACTGTCCAGTCTCATTATCTCTCAAAATACATTTATGGCGTGTCTTGAGACAGGGTTTTGTGACAGGGGTGGATGTTGCTCTTGTAAAAGCTTTGTTTAAAATGTACACTCAGACATTATGACATAGGTGACTGACAGGTCTCATTATTCCTTACTCTTTCAACCTGCTGCTATAAATTGTAGATTTTTTGTAAGCATGCCGATTCTGGAACAAAATGTTTATAACCCGAAATTTTTATATATTATGTCGTAATAGCATGTTGTTTTCTTCGTTGGGATGTTGTCTTTTTTATTGGCTCACGTGCGAAGCAAAAAGTGTGGCTATGTTCTGGGCCAGTGGGCGTCCGTCCATCGTCTGTCGTCCGTCGTCTGTCTGCCGTCATCCGTCATCCATTGTAAACTTTAACATGGCATTTCTCGAAGACTATTCAAGCTACAGTCTGAAAACTTGGCCCAAGGATACTTTGTGGCAAGACCTTTCTAAACATACCTCTCACACAGGCCACAGGGGATCAGAAATATATCAAAAATAGCTATTTTGGAACATAATTTATTTTTTCTCAAATACTATTCACAACTTTAAATCCAAACTTGGTACAAAGATACCTGATGGTAAGACCTTTATACGCACACTAAATTGGTTGATCCCTCGGAAAGGTCAATGGTCACAAGAACTCAAGAAATAGATCCAAAATCACCATATTTTGACAAAAGATGATTTTTCTCAATTACTATAGCCATATTTTGACAAAAAGATGGGTTTTTTTTCAATTACTATTCACAATTTCAAACCCAAACTTGCTACAGAGATACCCAATGGTAAAACCTTTTTATGAATACTAATTTGGTTGATCCCTCGGTAAGGTCAAGGGTCACACGAGCTCAAGAAATAGGTCCAAAATCACCATATTTTGAAAAAAGATGATTTTTCTCAATTACTATTCACAACTTCAAACCCAAACTTGCTACAGAGATACCTGATGGTAAGACCTATCTATGCATAATAATTTGGATAACCCCTCGGAAAGGACCAGGGTCACAGGAGCTCTGTAAATAGGTAAAAAAAAATGGCCATATTTTGACCAAAAACAATTTTTCGCAATTACTATTCACAACTTCAAACCCAAACTTGCTACACCTGATGGTAAGACCTACCTATGCGTACTAATTTGGATGACACCTCGGAAAAGGTCAAGGGTCGCAGGAGGTCGACAAATGTGTATAAAATGTCAATAATAATTATTGTAGTTATTATCAACATTTTTGCTAAATTTTCAGTCAAATTTGGCACAATGGTAGCTGACGATAAGACCTTCCTATGTATTCTAATTTAGTCGACTCATCGCAAAGGTCAAGGTCACGGGGATTTCACAGATGTGTGATAACTTATTACATTTTGAGAAAACATGGATTTTGTTAGTGCAGAAGCCATCCCTTTACTTATTGTCAGACGTGTGGATCGGTCATAACGTGAGCCATAAGAGCGTTGCTTTCTTGTTGTTATACTCGACCTTGTTTCACAAAGGCAATGTGCAAGTATGGCCGGGGCCTTCCCGAAAAGCGACCGTGTTTGGTCCAAGGACCTTTTGCTTGCCTCTGTTTAGGAGCGTAGTTGACTGATGTCGATTTGCTGCCTGGATTTCTGTCTGTTTTTAACTCACGCACGCCACCGCCCCCTCCCATCGTATCACTTTGCGTGTTGACTGCACGCATTTCATCCGTATTGTCTGCAGAAGTCAAGCCGGGCCGGAGCTGCGCTGGCAACGCGTTAAACTGCGTCTCCAGGGCCACTTGCACAACCTCCGGTACTGCTAGCACGTGCACTTGCGATACGACTGTGTCGACGGCCGACTCTGTCACTAATTTGTGCAGTAAGTATGACCCTTTGATTCTTTATGCCAAGACATCTACCATTGCTTAGCATAGGCCAGAATGTCCATTTTTTTAAACATAAGCGAGATTTTCGTCGTCAAGCGTCAAGAGGCAAAAACAATAAATAATCAGCATCAAGAGGCAAATAAAATAATAACCCCCTCCCCCGCATGCGTGGAGGGGGGGGGGGGGCTTGTGATGTTATTTACTTCTTGACGTGTTCATTGTATCCATGGTCTTTGGGTGGTTACAAGTTTAGTTTATTTTGCCATGTGTTTGCGATACTTTCATAAGCGGGGGCCTTATGATGTTATTTGCCTCTAGTGTTTGCATTTTTCTACTGCAATGATTGGCTTTATCATTCCTCAAGAAATCATTGCGGGTAAGGTTGGTGGCACGTGCACCGCCGGAAATGACGCAAGCTGTACTGACGCAAACGCACAATGCCCGACATCAGGCACCGCGGTCTGTACATGCAAGTCGCCCTACGTCGCCTCGTCCCAGTATACATGTGGTGAGTAGTTTTAGTCTAGTTCGGTTTGGGATCGTTGGGTTTAACGCGGAAGCTCATAAGAATTCTTGTCTCTTGTTATATCTGCGTTCCCTCAGCCTATGTTTGTCCCATTTACATCTGTTCTTTTTTACGCGAATGTCGGTCCTCGTGCAGTCGTCCCAGAAACGCTGTTCTTGATCACAGGCACCGAAGGTGTTAATTCCGTTTGGTTTGCTCTCGTCTTATTTTGATTATTTTTTGTTTAAGGTTGTTTAAAGCGATCTGATACAACGGGGAATTAAAGTTTTCTTGTCTCAATTAAGACTGTTCCCTCCTTTAAATTGCCCCTTGTGCGCATCGGTGGAACTCTCGTACGTACAAAGGCGATGAAGAACATAAACGGCATTTTACGACATTCAAACTTTGTATACGTGAAGTAAGCCTTTTTGTCCAGCATTATTTTAAGACATACCAGGAACATTTATAGAGAATATATTGGCTATACAGAGTCAGTCCTTAAGTGGCACCTGGTAAATTCATTGGACTTATTAGCCATTGTGAGAAAACGCAAACTGAAGTGGTATGGGCATGTCACACGTTCAGCAGGGCTTGCCAAAACAATCCTGCAAGGCACTGTGCAAGGAGGACGAAGGAGAGGAAGACAGAGGAAAAGATGGGAGGACAATATCCCAGAGTGGACAGGACTGAAGCTGGGCGATACGCTGAGAATGGCAGAAAACAGAGAGGAATGGAGGGAGCTAGTTGTTAAGTCATCAGTGGTGCCCCAACGGTCGGCAAGACTACGGGATATAGATAGATAGATAGATAGGTAAATTCAGCCGTGGGACTAAATCGCTTAAGGTCCTTTGATCCAGCATAGCTGGTAACATTTTTCACATGTAGCTTACATATAGTAAATACGCTATTTATTGTAAATGAATTTGTGTACTGGTCAGCGGTTTTGGACCTTAGGCTCAGCAATACACGATCACGCACCATTCTATTCCAGCCGCGCCGGCGGGGAGGGTGGGTGGCTCCTGTACGGCTGGAAATGACGCCTCGTGCAATGACCCTAACGCCGTGTGCACGGGGACTGGCACCTCTGCAGTGTGCACTTGCAAAACGGGCTTCGAGACCAAGTCGGACCTGACCTGTGGTAAGTGTACCTTTTGCGGGAATCCCCCCTCCCTCCCACACACACACACACACACACACACATACAACCCCTTCCACACACACACACACACACACACACACACACACACACACACACACACACATACACACACACACACCCCTCAACCCCAACCCCCCCCCACCCCACCCCCCCCCCAGCCCCAAGACAGATTTTCCAATGATCCAAAGTTCCAAGATCCATGTTTTATAATATGCCACACAGACCAGTTCGGGGAGTACGCCACAAGTACGCCTCCATTATTAACATGAGATGCTATGGATGGCAGAAGTGTATTTGTGATGTACTATGTACTATAACCACCATCAGCACCACCCAACGACCCCACCCCACCCCCCCCCCCCCCCCCCCCCGCTACCCCTATACACACACACGCAAGCACGCACGCACGCACACACACACACACATACACATTCAGACAGACCCTCTCGGGGATTACACCACACGGACGCTGCTATTATTCTTGTGGTGTACACTACCCTCCCCCAATGCGGGGCGTCTTGAACGAGTAACAGATTTTTCTCTCTCCTAAATACCTGTTTATTGTGTTTGTTTCAGTGGTGGCGACTGGCGCGGACTGCAGCGGCACTAAGGCAACTCTTTGCAAAACCACAGATGTTTGTGAGAACAGCCTGTGCAGTGAGTGCAACCCGTACCTTTTGCGGGTGAATACTATACAGACCTAGACAGGCCCACTCGGACTTCTAAAAGGAAGAGGGTAGGGGAAGGGGGGGGGGGTCCGAAAATTTTGAAATAGCCGGCTTATTTGAACGGCTGCTATAAATTTTAGATGTTTGTGTAAGCATGTTTATTTTGAAACAAAAAGTTTACAACCCAAAACTTTGATAAATGATGTCGTAATAGCGTGTTGTTTTCTTCGTTGGGATGTTCTGTCTTTTTTGTTGGCTCAAGTGCGAACAGTGGCGGATCCAGGAAGGGGGCAGCGGGCCCTGGCCCTCGTCAGCCCCGGCATTTTTTTAAAAAAAATTTTAATTATTTTATTTTTTGTGGTGGATGGTTGGATAGGAAGGGCTTTTTTATTTAGTGCTATTTGGTTGGTCACGTTATATATATACTGGCGGCAGGTTGGTTGATGAGATTTCTTTTCATCACTGTACGCAGTCTTCTTCTTGTCCTCTCTTACGTACTGACTCAGTGGGTGGGCCTAATGTGTCGAAACTAGTTAAATAACCTCAGTTCGTACTAAATACTTTATTTACGCCTGTCACCCTTCCCAGGGTATAGGCCGTCGACGAGAGACCTCCAGCGACTCCTGTCCTGTGCTTCTCCTTCGATTTTACCCCAGGTAGTTCCCAGTCTCTTGATGTTTGCTTGGAGGTCTCGACGCCAGGTGTTTCTCGGCCTGCCTCTTTTCCTCTTTCCCTGGGGGTTCCATGACAATGCCTGCCTAGTGATACTGGAAGCTGGCTTTCTCAGACTGTGACCAATCCATTCCCATCTTCTTCGCCCAATTTCATTCTCTGCTGTTATCTGCTCTGTTCTCTCCCAGTGTCTGACGTTGCTGATCTTCTCTGGCCAGTGGATTTTCAAAATTTTACTAAGGCAACTGTTTATGAAGATCTGTACTCTGTTGACTGTGGTTTTTGTCAATCTCCAAGTCTCTGCTCCATATAGGAGAACTGCTTTTACGTTGGAGTTGAAAATCCGGACTTTGGTGTGTTGTGACAGCTCTCTGGAACTCCACACTTTTTTCAACTGGAGAAAGGCTGCTCTGGCTTTACCGATTCGTGCTCTGACATCTGCATCAGTGCCGCCTTTTTTTGTCTATGATGTTCCCGAGATAAGTGAAGGACTCCACCTCCTCCAACGGGGTACCAGCAAGCAGGACTGGTTCTTCCCTGGTTGCGTTCAGCCTCATTCTCTTTGTTTTCTGTTTGTGGATGGTGAGGCCCACTTGGGACGAGATGTCAGCAAGCCTCGTGGTCTTGTCCTGTATTTATTGATTAGTGTGGGACAGTAAAGTAAAGTCGTCTGCAAAATCGGGTCGTCAAGCTGTGTCCACAGTGTCCACTGTATTCCACTTCGTCTGTGCTCTGTGGTCCTCTTCATGACCCAGTCTATGGCCAGTAGGAAGAGGAACGGAGACACCGGTTCTGACCTGGAGCTCCCTGGTGAACTGCCCTTCGTGGATCACGCGACATGTCATGCCATCGTAGCTGCTCTTGATCAGGCAGACGAGCTTTGTGGGTACACCGTAGTGTCGTAGGAGTTTCCACAGAGTCTCTCGGTCCACGCTGTCAAATGCTTTCTCGTAATCCACAAAGTTGACGTACAGCGGGGAGCTCCACTCCAGAGACTGTTCCACGATGATGCGGAGAGTGGCGATCTGGTCTGTACATGATCGGTTTTTCCTTAATCCTGCTTGCTGGTCTCACAGCTGGGGGTCAACGGAGCTCTTCATTCTCTCCAGGATGATCCTGTTGAAGACCTTTCCTGGTACTGACAGCAAGGTGATTCCTCTGTAGTTGGAACACTTGCTGAGGTCGCCTTTCTTGGAAAGTTTGATTAGGTACCCCTCCTTCCAGTCAGCCGGTATCACCTCCTCTTCCCAGATCTTTCCAAACAGTGGGTACAGCAGCTCTACTGTTGTCTCTAGGTCTGCTTTCAGAGACTCCGCTGGGATGCCATCTGGTCCTGCTGCTTTGCCGTTCTTCAAAAATGCCACTGCTCTTCTGATCTCTTCCCGGCTGGGTCTGTCACAGCTGATGGGTAAGTCGGTCTCTGCTGGCTGGATGTCTGGGGGGTCGGGTGGGGTGGGTCTGCTCAGTAACTCTTCAAAATAGTCGGCCCATCTGTCGAGTTGGTCTGCTCTGTCTGCAATAGGCTTGCCTTCTTTGTCTTTTACTGGAATTTCTGTATGGCCATACTTTCCCGACAATCTTCTGGTAATGTCGTAGAGCTGTTTCATGTTGCCGCTGCCTGCTGCCCTTTCCGCCTCTGCTGCCAGGCTGTTTGTGTAGGCCCTATTGTCTGCCCTGATACTCTTCTTCACCTCGCGGTTGGCTTCCGAGTATTCTTCCTGTGCCCTTGCTTTGGCTACTCTCGTGCGACTGTTGTTGACAACTGCTTTCTTCTGCTTCCTCACTTTTATCTTCTTCAAGTCTGTGCCAACAGCCAGTCCTTGTGATGGTGTTTCCTGAACCTTACAGTGTCTTTGCAGGTTGAGTTCAGCGCCTCTCTGCCCACTCGGCACCGGCTTCCACGTGGCGTGGGTGGGTAGTCCACTCAGTCCCTGACTGAGTGGGCTAGCAGAGGGGTGCCATCTTTGTCCAGGATTAGGACTTGATGTCAGCAGATATGTTGTTCAGTCTTTTTCACTGGTCCGGTTTTTAAGGAGCTGTGCTAACCCAGGTCGTACCTTGTTGGATTGGTCCTTAAAAATACTCGTAAATTTTTTAACCTTTGGATCCCAAGTGTTTGCCATGCTTGGAGACCCGTGTCGGGGGAGAAGAGGATCCTGGTGGCTGAGGTTCCCTTTGGGTTACAGCTCACTGGTGCCAACACTCCACTTTGGCCTTGACTTCTACCTAAACGGGAGGCTAGTCGTACCGGCCTAGTCAATCGGCTCTTGTCACGTTGAGCCCTATCCCACTGTTGACATGCGGGTTGATATATGGAGCACCATGCTATAGCCTCTGCTGCTGATTAGGTGCTTTACGCTAGTATTCCCCTGCATTCAACAGTGTGATAGAAGGTGGTGGCTCAGACGGTTCAATCGGGCGTACCCCCTTGAGTATATCTTTCGGGCAGTCCCCATTGTGCGTCGGCTGGAGACCCGCCGACGTTTGCACTTTCCCATGTTGGGCTCGGTGGCGGGCGGGGACCCCCGGGGGATGAATATCTCTACTATTATAATATGGGGAGAAAAAAACTTGCACAGAAGCGGCACATAGCCATCAACATTGAACATGACAGTGACTCGGACTGTGAGGAAGCGACGCCTCAGGCGTCGGCCGTATGGCCTCGCTTCCTCATTGTCCATAGCAAGGTGAAGGAGAAACCTGTTACCAAGCTGCATCCTTTTCTGGTGGGGGAGACCCTCAGGAGCCGTGTTGGCAGGCCTGACGCCCAGCGCCAAAGGTCTGGTGACTTGCTGGTGGAGTGCCGTACCCGGGCACACTCCAGCGGGCTACTAAGGCTCTCTTCCATCGGAGACACTCCAGTGGAGGTCACACCCCACAAAAACTATGAATTCGTCAAGAGGCGTAATCAAAGATCAAGCTTTGGCAGAACTGTCAGAAGATGAACTTGTACGGAACCTTACTTGCGTCAGGCGCTTCGCTTCCAAGCGAGGTGGTGGGGAGATCCGTCTCCCTACCATCATCCTGACGTTTGGCACCCCCACCCCTCCTACTACCATCTGGGGAGGTTACTACTCCTTGAGAGTAAAAAAGTACGTCCTTCTCCCCCTCCGGTACTTTAAGTGCCAAAAGTATGGCCATGGGCAGAAGACATGCCGCCAGGCAGAGGCTTGATGCGCCCGTTGCACTAAGCCCGGACACTCTGCTGAGTCCTGCACAGCCACCCCCCTGTGTGTGAATTGCCAGGGGGCGCATATGGCTTCGGACAAGAAATGCCCTCTTTGGATATCCGAGTGCAAGATTCAGCAGGTGCGTTTGGAGAAGGGGCTGTCCTTTCTGGACGCCAAAAAACTTGTTGAAGGCCCTGGTGCAGCTGCGGCTGTCCCAACCTCTAACACTTCTGTGTATACTTTCAGTGCAGCGGTGGCAGACAAGCGCCCCACCAAAGACTTCTCATGTCAAACCCAACTTCATGGTTGGGGGTGGAGCCTCGGCTCCTCACGCCCCTGGAGAGTAACCCTCCTCCGGTGGTGACAAGGAGCCAGGGAACGCAGAAGGCGGACACTGCCGGTCCGGTAGTGCTTCCTTCTGCTGCGCCTAAGCCTCAGCCCCCACCCAAACCTGCTAGTTTGTCAACGCCAAAGGCTTCTGGCTCTGGTCAGCCTTCTAAGGTCGCTAACTCTAGCGGCAGGAACGCTGCCCAGGACCAGAAGTCTAAGAAATCTATTGGACCGCTGTGTGCACGGGCCCAGAAGGGGAAGACTGATGTACCCCTTCAAAACAATTATGCTGCATTGGAGGAGCGGATGGAGGGGGTGGAAGTTGTCGTTGCTGATGCTGCGGCAGCTCCACCCCCTTCATCTCCGAAGAATCAGAGGAGGCCCGGGAGCCGGCCCCCCTCTGTTTCTTCAACTCCTTCCAAAGCAAAGGAAAAAGGGGGGAAAACTCCTTACCCCCATATAAGACATAATCATGTACTCTCTGCTTCAGTGGAATTGTCGTGGTTTTCACGCTAACTTTGAGGAATTACGTCTTTTAGTCAAGTTCTATAACCCCTCAGTAATATCTCTTCAGGAGACTTACCTGAAGACTTCTGAACCTGTGTCCTTTAAATGGTTTTAACGTTATACATAAAGGCTCTGATTCGGAGAGGTGCTCGGGTGGGGTGGCTCTTCTCATTAGTAGCCAAATTTTATGTAGCCCCGTTAGCGTCGACACCTGTCTTCAGGCTGTCGCAGCTCGGGTTACCTTGAAAAAGACCATAACCATATGCAGATTACTTGCCACCATCCCTGCGGGTCTGCAGTAACGATATTTTTAACTTAGTAGATCAACTGCCCCCTCCCTTTATTCTCATGGGGGATTTTCACTGTCACGCTCACCTTTGGGGTAGTGACCTCTATGGTGGCAGAAGTCAGATATTAGAAGATGTTTATTCTCAACTTAACCTATGTGTCTTTAACGATGGCTCACCTACATACTCTAACTCAGGTTCAGGATCTAGTTCTGTTCTAGACCTCACTGTGTGTGATCCTTCTCACATGCTGGACTTTGACTGGAAGGTTCACGACGACCTGTGTGGTAGTGACCACTTCTCAGTAGTCCTGTCATCGGTCAGCTGTGAGGAGGATTCGCCGGTGGGGCGCTGGAATCTCAAGAAAGCTAACTGTCCTCTGTTCGCCTCCCTCTGTCAGTCTCGTCATACAGAGGAAGTGGTCATGTCAGCTGAAGAACCTGATTCTTGTTTTACTTCTATTTTGTTGGACGTAGCAGGTGAAACCATCCCTAGAACTTCCGCATCACTCCCTCGGAAGCCGACAGTACTATGGTTCAATGAAGAGTGCCGCAAGCCCCCCAAAATGCGCAAATCTGCTCAGCGACGTGCTTTTCGTAATCCGTCGCAAGCGAATATTTTAAAATTTAAAAGACGGCGGGCAAAAGCCCGTTACATTTTTAAACGTGAACGCCGTGGTTCCTGGAGACGCTCCGTCTCATCTTAATTTTCTAGGACTCCATCCCAAAAAGTCTGGAAGGCTGTTTGAAGAATTAAGGCCAGGGGTGGCTCGGCTTCTGTCGGCCATCTTAGAGATGGTGCCAGTTTGGTCACGGATAAAAAGGCTGTGGCCAATTTGCTTGCCTCCACCATTGCCCATAATTCTTCCACAGAGCATTATTCATCTTTCTTCCAGAGAGAGAAGGAGAAGCGAGAGTCTTGTACTTGTAATTTTATATCGGATAACTCGGAAGACTATAATGCCCCTTTTACGTTTTCAGAATTGCAGAAAGCCATGCAGAAATGTACTGACTCTGCTGCTGGATTAGATACCATCCATTATCAGCTCCTAACACATCTGCCTGAGGATTCACTCCTTGTACTTCTCCAGGCCTTTAACCATATCTGGATAACCGGTCATTTTCCGTCATCTTGGCGCCAGGCTGTGGTTGTGCCAATCCCCAAGCCGGGTAAGGATCCTTCCGACCCGGGCAACTACCGGCCAATAGCTTTGACATCATGTTTATGTAAAACTATGGAACGCTTGGTCAACGCCCGACTGGTGTGGCATCTTGAGTCACGGGGTCTCATCACAGACCTCCAGTGCCGTTTCCGGCGCTTCCGTAGTACAATTGACCATCTAGTCCGCTTTGAGTCTTTTATCCGAGATGCTTTTGTTAACAAGCAGCATGTCTATGCATTTTCTTTGATCTTCAAAAGGCATATGACACTACCTGGATGTATGGTATAATGTCTGATTTGTCGGACATGGGTTTTAAAGGGCACCTACCCGTTTTTATTCACAATTTTTTGTCTAACCGGTCGTTCCATGTCCGTGTGGTCTCCACCCTCTCCGACTCCTTTTAACAGGAGATGGGTGTCCTGCAGGGCAGCATTCTATCTCCTGTTTTATTTAGCATTAAAATAAATAACATTGTAAAGGCCGTCAAGGATGATTCTGAATGCTCTTTGTTTGTGGACGACTTTGCTTTGTGTGCACGAGGTCGTGGACTTGCGTCCCTTGAGAGGCGCTTGCAGCTGTGCGTTGATCGCATCCAGGGGTGGGTGTCCCTCAACGGATTCAAGTTCTCGCCCTCCAAGACAGTCTGTGTGCATTTTACTAACCAGACGAAATTGTTTCCACGACCTGGCCTGAGCATTGCTGGAGTGCCAATTAAGGTGGCCGAAGAGGCAAAGTTTTTGGGGATCATCTTCACAAGATTGACCTTCTGCAACCATGTTAACTACCTTAGAACCTCTTGTCAGAAGGCCCTCGACATTCTTCTGGGGTGCGGACCGCATTGTCATACTTCTACTGTACCGGGCCCTTGTTCGGTCCAAACTGGATTACGGCTCTGTGGTATATGGCTCGGCTTCCAAGTCTGTTCTACAGCGTCTGAACACAATTCACCATCAAGGTCTGCGCATATGACTGGGAGCCTTCAGGACATCTCCAGTTCCTAGTCTGTATGCCGAGGCAGGGGAGCCTTCTCTCAGGCTCTGCCGCATCCGCCTCATGCTCAGCTACGTTCTGAGGCTGAAGGCCCATCCAGACAATCCTGCCTCTGATTGTGTTTTTAACCCGTCGTTTGCAGAGATTTACGATGCCCATCCGGGAGCTGTCCGTCCACTTTCCTTCCGTGTCCGACCTCATCTGCAGGTGGCCGGAGTGGACCTGGACAAAGTTTCGGAATCTCTGCAACACGTCACTCCACCCTGGCTACTACCAGTTCCTGACATCTTGCTGGACTTGACCGCCCACAAGAAGGATTGTACTCCACCAGTCATATACCAACAGAGCCTCAATGAACTCCTTTCAATTTTTCCTGGCTATTGTCGTCTTTATACGGATGGGTCCAAGTCTGAGGATGGGAGAGTGGCTGCGGCTGCAGTATCCTCTCGCCATCCTAGACGCCCATTTAAGCTCCGCCTCCCTGAACATTCCTCTGTATTTAGTGCAGAACTGCAGGCAATTCTGCTGGCACTCAAGCATGCCTATCAGTCTCGGGAAAGAAACTTCCTGATTCTGTCTGACTCTCTTTCTGCCCTGCAGGCCCTTCAGGGCGCGGGAACAGACCACCCACTGCTGGTGCAGATTAGAGAGCTCTACGCAGACTTGATGAAGGAATATTATGACATCATTTTTATTTGGGTCCCGGGCCATGTGGGCATCGAAGGCAACAGAATCGCAGATTCTGCTGCCAACAGTGCCCGCAGTGACCCTGTCCCCGACACACAGACTGTTTATAGTGATTTTAAACCTGTGATTAGTGCGTACATAGCCCGCGTGGGACAAAGCTCTTCATGAAGCTCTTCCTACGGTGTCCGACAGTCTACCTTTCCGCTGCGGCAGCCGCCTTGAGGAGACTGTCCTATACTCGGCTCCACATCGGGCACACGTATGTTACGCACTCTTACATACTTAAGCAGGATGAGCGTCCATGGTGTATTGCCTGTGATGAGCAGTTTTCTGTTCGACACTTTTTGCTGTATTGTGCTGATCTAATTGACACGAGATATAAACACTTCACAGCAGACTCCTTGAAGGTTTTGTTCCGGGATGTTGCCCCGGACAAAATCTTCAATTTCTTGAGAGAATGCAATATTTTTAACAAGATCTGAGCATTCATAGACTATGTGAATTTTTTTATTTGCCCTTTTGGAGAGTCTGTATACGTTTCTTTTAACTCATTCTACCCCAGACACCGCATAGCAAGATGAAGATCGACCATGATAGTTCAAGGGTGATGCCAGAATAGCTTGGCGCCTATGGGCGCTAAGCTATTCTGGCTTCACCCTTGAACTATCATGGTCGATCTGTGTCCTGCACTGCAAAGCAGTCTTCAGAGGACGACGGCAAAATTTGGGGATTTCGGTGATGGGGTAGAATGAGTTAAAGACATGTGCGACATTTTTGCCTGACATTTTTAAGCTATATTTACATCTTGTCTTAAGACCTTGCTTTTAGTCTGGCTGACCAGATTTTTACCCATCCCGCCGTGAGATGGCCTTAGTCGCCTGCTCGGCGTTAAACCCAAATAACTAACTAACTTCAGCGCCTCTCTAACTTCCTTCCACTGCTGCTTTGTGGTGACCGCCTCCTCTTCATTTACTAGCTCCTGTAACACTTGAAACCGGTTGGACAGCACCAGTTTGAACTCTTCTCTCACTCCAGTCTCTCTCAGGAGGCCTACATTATAGCGCTGTCTTCTTGTTGTCTCTGTGAGGCTTTTCTTTAACTTGAGCTTTATTCTTAAGGTAAGCAGATGGTGGTCTGAGGCGACATCTGCTCCCCTCCTCACTCGAACGTCTTGAAGGGATCTTCTAAATTTCTTGCTAATGCAGATATGGTCTATTTGGTTCTCTGTAGTCAGGTGAGACCCAAGTTGCTTTGTGTATTCTTCTGTGTGGGAAGATGCTGCCTCCAATGGCAAGTCTGTTTAGAGCACAAAAGTCTACAAACCTCTCCCTGTTCTCACGCACCTCCCCTAGTCCCTGTCTCCCCATCACCTTACCGGTGTTGTCCTCCCCTATTTTGGCATTAAATTCGCCCATGACAATGGTGATGTCTCGCTCCGCACATTTGTCCACAGCACTCTGGAGTCGGTTGTAGAACTCTTGTTTCTCTTCCTCGTCACTGTCATTAGTGGGCGCATAACACTGGATGACGTTGAGCTTGATCATTTTCTTGATTCTAAATGCTGCTGTGTTAATTCTTGGCCCAAGAGATTCCCACCCGATCAGCGCTCTCTGTGCCACTGGTGACAGCATGAATGCTACACATTCTGTATGGGGGACATTTTCCTCTTCATGACCTGAATACAGAATCATCTCCCCACTTAACAGCCTTTTCTGGCCAGACTGCGTCCATCAGGCTTCACTGATACCTAGCAGGGAAAGGTTGTACTTTTGCATTTCCGCTGTTATCTGGGCGGCCTTGCCGCTCTGGTACATGGTCTTGACATTCCATGTGCCCATGGTTGTGTCCCTGGATAGAGAGAGGCGGCTCGGTCCTGTGGCTTCCGAAGACTTCCGGCTTTAACCACAGGACGTCATAAATCTTCTGGTAGAAGAACCTTCCTCCTCCAGGAAAGAAATTGCTGTTTGTCTTTTCGTCGGCGTTTTTGTAGCTATTTCCTTATTTGCAGGGTGGGGAAGCTACCCCCACGCCCAATCCCCTTACTAGGAGGACCAGGGGTTTTCTGTCGGGGTCACCTTCCCTTAGACCATGTTGGTTCACGGCACCTTATTTCATTCGGTGCACCCCTCTCGCGAGGGACCCCTTATCCACCACCCAGGGGAAGCGCCTCAACGCCATATGGTCCCAGCGCGAGGACTAAATACCTGCAAACTGTCATAGTCTTTCAGCCAGAAACAGAGTGTCAAATGCCCCTGCAGTCAAAGGGGCTCAGCAAAAGAACTATCTTTTCACTGTGTGATGTCGAGTCTTCAGCATCCTCACTCCGAGTCAGCCATATAATGTAAGTCCTTGGGTGTTGGTCCACACCAATTGTGGATGAAAATTCAGTCCCTGCTGTCCTCGGTAGAGTTGCCACATTCCTTCTGCCAATGAAGATACGTAGCGGCTAATCTCTCTGTTTGTTTGTTTGTCTATTTTGACAAAGGGTATTTACCCGAAATATTATAAAAATTGTGTTGTACCCGTCTTTTCTAAGCGTGTTTCTTCCGTTGGGTACTTCTTTGTCCTCGGTAGAACCATAGAGTTTCTTGCGCCCCTGCAGGCAAAGGGGATTCTGAAAAGCCATACCTTTTGATATGTCATACACATGTACCATCCTCAGACTGGTATCAGCTTCAGCCCACTTAATCAAATTTCAAATACAAACGATCTTGAATTTCCAAAAACTACAGTAGCTCGCTTGAGCTTGCCCTTAGCACCACGTGAATGTTCTGTGTTTACGTACTGTGTGTGGGTGTATGCGCGTGATTCACGTGAGCGTGCTTGTTGGGTTCAGTTCGCGGCGGCGCTTTGAGCCGATTTTCAATTGGGATAAAGCGCCTATTTAATGCGCTTATTATTATTATTATTATTATATACCTATGGCTGATGACTCGCCCGGCTAAAGCAATTATCCAATCAGAAAGCGAGGGGTCGGCTTTGGGGATGTGGTAGACCATCTGGTGTCGCCTGTTAATCGGATATTTGCACCTGACTACTGATACAACGGAGTACGGTTAAAAATCATTGAACTTGACCGACCTTATGTGTTCGCGGCGAGGATAAAGTAACGGATGCCTTACGCAACAGTCTCACGTCTTTATGTCACGTCTTTGTCAGTTCCGGTTCAAGTTTCAGTTGATGCCAGCGTAAATCTTCTCTACCTTTGACAGTCACATTGTAAACGTATTACTGCAATGAATAGGCTCATAGGTAGCGACGATCACTTTATCCGAAGAAATAAAACATAGCTGGTTGCCATAGTTTCTTAAAGCTTCGTCCGTCAGATTTCGCATACATCAGTTTACTACCTGTCCCCGCCGCATAATATTCCACGATTCTGTGCGTTATTATCGACAAAAGGCACTTGTTTGGATTTACCAGTCATGGTGTTGTCTTTCGACTAATGCGATAGGCAATGGACTTTGCGGTCAAGCAGCCCTGTAAGATTCTCCTCACATCGTTTTTTTTTTTTTTTGTTGTTGTTGTTGTTGTTGTTGTTGTTGTTTTGCGGAGGGAAAAAATAGATTGGCATACTTCTCTGACTGGTAACAGACTGTGACTGTGACCTGTCAGAAAAGACAAAATATCACTGACTAGGATGCATGTGAACACCATTGATGTGCGGACCCTGCCGTGCGTGCTCAGTTCTAAGTCACAGGTCTAGACACATGTCGACTGTGATAGTTCAAAGGTGATGTCGGAAGAGCTTAGTGCCTACGTGCGCCAAGCTATTCTTACACCGCCCTTAAACTGTCATGGTCGCTACACATCCTGTCATAGCATATATGGTGCTCCATAAGCCAGTCCTGGTTACCGTACTCAATAAGATGTGTTCCAAAGTGTACCTGAGTATGTCCTGAGATGTTTAAGCCAAGTTCCCCTAAAATCCTTAGGAAAACACCAGAGACATAGCCGATGGCGCAAGGGTACCCCCATTCACGCTCTTCGCGGATGATGAAATGAGGTTGAGAAACATTTTTCTCTAAAGAAATCAGAATTCATTCCAGGAGCCCAAATCAGGCAATATTATGTTAAGCACACTTCTGCATCATCTGCAAAAAAACGGAATGAAAAATATATTGAATCTCTGGCTCACAGTGAAGGTATTTGTGCACCCAGTAAACGGTCATTTCCGCGAAATCGCAAAAAAGACAAAAAATAATGTGTCAGATGCCTTCAGACATTTTCTATAGCATTGGCAGGCAATTTGCAGGCTTACATAATTACAACAGGATGTCACAATTATTATAAACTTGACTATGTGTTTCTGTGATCACTGTGAGTGCGACACTGGTTGATTTTTGAATCCCAACCCCATGTTGTAAAAATACACAACATTAATTAGAAAAAAATTACCTCTCTTTCCTATTAAGTTTCAATAATATGAGCTTAAAGTGCAAGAAAATAAGGAAAGTCGGCATCTTTTATGGTACATTAGAGGTGAATGATATATTTTTCCCATTTAAAATTGCCAAATTGGGAAACGTACGTTGATTCTGATGCCCTCAGAAATTTTGTATACAACTGCTAGGTCTTTTTTATGTGTTTTTTTTTTTTTTTTGTTTAGGATAGAGTACCATAGTTACTCCCAACCTGATTTTATGATGCTGTGATGCATTTAGGGGCCACAGTGGCTAAATCTGCTGCTCTACGCACATTTTACCAATACGCAAAGGAACACAAAATGATCATAACAATTGCTTATGTCATACTCCTCTGTTTAACTCATTCTACCCCAACACCGAAATCCCCAACTTTTGCCGTTGTCCTCTGAAGACTGCACTCTAGTGCGGGATACAGATTGACCATGATTGACCATGATAGTTCAAGGGTGATGCCAGAATAGCTTGGCGCCCATAGGCGCCAAGCTATTCTGGCATCACCCTTGAACTATCATGGTCGGCGCCCATAGGCGCCAAGCTATTCTGGCATCACCCTTGAACTATCATGGTCGATCCGTATCTTGCTGCGGTGTGTCTGCGGCAGAATGAGTTAAATATTTTTGTTGCCAGTTTTCTTAACAAAGTATGTATATTAAGCATAAAATTTGTGAAGGATTAAGGGGAACCGAATTTGGGCCCCCGTCCAGACCCCCCTGTGCAAAGCAAAAGTGAGCATGATGTGGGCCAGTGGTCGTCCGTCCGTCGTTTGTCGTCTGTCGCCCGTCGTCCGTCCGCCGTCGTCCGTCGTCCGTGGTAAACTTTAACTTTGGCATTTCTCGGAGACTATTCAAGCTACAGTCTTCAAACATGGCCAAAGAATACTTTGTAGCAAGAACTTTCTAAACATACCAATTTTTGTGACCTTTCACACAGGTCAAGGTCACGGGGGATCAGGAAATATATCAAAAATAGTTATTTTGGAACATAATTTATTTTTTCGCAAATACTATTCACAACTTTAAACCCAAACTTGGTACAAAGATACCTGATGGTAAGTCCTTTATATGCACACTAATTTGGTTGATCCCTCGGAAAGCTCAAGGGTCACAAGAACCCAAGAAATAGGTCCAAAATAGCCATATTTTGACAAAAGATGTTTTTTTTTCTCAATTACTATTCACAACTTAAAACCCAGAGATACCTGTTGGTAAGACCTTTTTATGCATACTAATTTGTTTGATCCTTCAGAAAGGTCAAGGGTCACACGAGCTCAAAAAATAGGTTCAAAATCGCCATATTTTGACAAAAGATGTTTTCTCAATTACTTTTCACAACTTCAAATCCAAACTTGCTACAGAGATAACTGATGGTAAGACCTATCTATGCATACTAATTTGGATGACCCCTCGGAAAGGTTAAGGGTCACAAGAGTTCAGGGAATAGGTAAAAAAAATAGCCATGTTTTGACAAGAAATATTTTTTTCCTAGTTACTATTTACAATTTCAAACCCAAACTTGCTACACAGATACCTGATGATAGGACCTATCTATGCATACTAATTTGGACGACCCCTCGGAAAAGGTCAAGGGTCGCAAGAGGTCGACAAATGTGTATAAAATGCCAATAATTGTAGTTATTATCAACATTTTTGCAAACTTTTCAGTCAAATTTGGCACAAAGGTAGCTGATGAAAACACCTTCCGAATGTGTCCTAATTTAGTCGACTCATCGCAAAGGTCAAGGGTCACGGGGGTTTCACAGATGTGTGAAAACTGATTACATTTTGAGAAAACATGGATTTTGTTAGTGCAGAAGCCATCCCTTTACTTATTGTCAGACGTGTGGATCGGTCATAACGTGAGCCATAAGAGCGTTGCTTTCTTGTTGTTATACTCGACCTTGTTTCACAAAGACAATGTGCAAGTATGGCCGGGGCCTTCCCGAAAAGCGACCGTGTTTGGTCCAAGGACCTTTTGCTTACCTCTGGTTAGGATCGTAGTTGACTGTAGTCGATTTGCTGCCTGGATTTCTGTCTGTTTTGTAACTCACGCACGCCACCACCCCCTCCCATCGCATCACTTCGAGTGTTGACTGCACGCATTTCATCCGTATTGTCCACAGGAGTCAAGCCGGGCCAGAGCTGCGCTGGCAAGGCGTTAAACTGCGTCTCCAGGGCCACTTGCATAACCTCCGGTACTGCTAGCACGTGCACTTGCGACACGACTGTGTCGACGGCCGACTCTGTCACTAATTTGTGCAGTAAGTATGACCCCTTGATTCTTTATGCCAACACATCTACCAATGTTTGGCAAAGGCCAGAGTGTCCATTTTTTAAGAAAAGCAAAATTTTTGTCGTCAAGAGTCAAGAGGCCAAGAAAAAACAAAAATAAAAACAATAAGCGTTAAGAGGCAAATAAAAATAATAAGCCACCCGCATGTGCGGGGGGTTTGTGATGTTATTTACCTCTTGACGTATTCATTGTATCCATGGTCTTTGGGTGGCCATGTGTTTGCGATGCTTTCATAAGCGGGGGGTTATGGTGTTATTTGCCTCTTGTGTTCGCATTTTTCTATTGCAATAAATGGCTTTCTCTTTCCTCTAGAAATCCTTGCGGGTAAGGTTGGTGGCACGTGCACCGCCGGAAATGACGCAAGCTGTACTGACGCAAACGCACAATGCCCGACATCAGGCACCGCGGTCTGTACATGCAAGTCGCCCTACGTCGCCTCGTCCCAGTATACATGTGGTGAGTAGTTTTAGTCTATTTTGGTTTGCTCACAAACCAGATAGGTGAGGCTAGCGCTGGCAGAATTGTCAGTACTCAAACCAAGGGGAATCACAGCGCTGGACAGACAACAGTTAGATCCCCTGCCCCCGCCTATCAGGCACCCAATCGCCAGCCCACAGAGAAATACGCAGGTATAGAATAAGACAATCATTTCCATCCTCAAAAAGAATGGATCAGGTCTCTTATATAACCCATGTCTTTCTCCGGAACTTAGGAAGTAGGCAGGAGAAACATACATACACAAACATGAAGGTGCGCTACTATATGTGGTCGGGTAAATACCCTGATTTCCCACAGTAGATGCACAGAACATTACACAACAATGTAACGATACAAATTTTGCCTCGAGTTATACATGATACATAGTATTTTGGTTTGAGATCGTTGGGTTTAACGCGGAAGCTCATGAGGATTCTTGTCTCTTGTTATACCTGCGTTCCCTCAGCCTATGTTTGTCCTATTTACATCTGTTCTTTTACGCGAATGTCGGTCCTCGTGCAGTCGTCCCAGAAACGCTGTTCTTGATCACAGGCACCGAAGGTGTTAATTCCGTTTGGTTTGCTCTCGTCTTATTTTGATTATTCTTTGTTTAAGGTTGTTTAAAGCGATTTGATACAACGGGGATTTAAAGTTTTCTTGTCTCAATTAAGACTGTTCCATCCTTCCTTTAAATTGCCCCTTGTGCGCATCGGTGGAACTCTCGTACGTACAAAGGCGATGAAGAGAATAAAAGGCATTTTACGACATTCAAACTTTGTACGCGTGAAGTTAGCCTTTTTGTCCAGCATTATTTTGAGACATACCAATAACCTTAACTATTGGCTATACAGAGTCAGTCCTTGAATGGCACCTGGAAATTCAAACGTGGGACTAAATCGCTTAAGGTGCTTTGATCCAGCATAGCTGGTAAAATTTTCAGATGTAGCTTACATATAGCATATACGCTATTTATTCTAAATGAATGTGTGTACTGGTAAGCGGTTTTGGACCTTACGGCCTGTAGGCTCAGCAATACACGATCACGCTCCATTCTATTCCAGCCGCGCCGGCGGGGAGGGTGGGTGGCTCTTGTACGGCTGGAAATGACGCCTCGTGCAATGACCCTAACGCCGAGTGCACGGGGACTGGCACCTCTGCAGTGTGCACGTGCAAAACGGGCTTCGAGTCCAAGTCGGACCTGACCTGTGGTAAGTGTACCTTTTGCGAGAATCCCCTCCCCCCCCCCCCCCACCACACACACCACACACACATACAAACCCACCACCCCCACTCCCCTCAATCACCCCCCCCCCCCCCCCCGAAGACAGACGTTCCAATGATCCAAAGTTCCAAGATCCATGTTTTATAATATGCCACACAGACCAGTTCGGGGAGTACGCCACAAGTACGCCTCCATTATTGACATGAGATGCTATGGATGGCAGAAGTGTACTTGTGATGTACTATGTACTATAACCACCACCACCCCCACCCACCACCCCACCCCAACACACACACACACACACACACACACACACACACACACACACACACACACATCCAGACAGACCCTCTCGGGGATTACACCACAAGGACGCTGCTATTATTCTTGTGGTGTACTACCCTCCCCCAATGCGGGGCGTCTTGAACGAGTAACAGATATTTCTCTCTCTTAAATACCTGTTTATTTTGTTTGTTTCAGTGGTGGCGACTGGCGCCGACTGCAGCGGCACTAAGGCAACTCTTTGCAAAACCACAGATGTTTGTGAGAATAACGTGTGCAGTGAGTGCAACCCGTACCTTTTGCGGGTGAATACTATACAGACCTAGACAGGCCCACTCGGAGAGTACACGCCAAAATTAATGCACTTTTAATAAGGAAGACTGTAGGGGAAGGAGGGGGGGCTGGGCGTGGGGGGGGGGGGGCGAAAATTTTGTTATAGCCGATCTATTTGAACTGCTGCTATAAATTGTAGATGTTTGTGTAAGCATGTCGATTTTGAAACAACAGTTTATAACCCGAAATTTTGATAAATTATGTCCTAATAGAGTGTTGTTTTCTGCCCCCCTCCCGTCTACCCTGGCATTTGTGTGTGTGTGTGTGTGTGTGTGTGTGTGTGTGTGTGTGTGTGTGTGTGTGTGTGTGTGTGTGTGTGTGTGTGTGTGTGTGGTGGATGGTTGGTTAGGAAGTTTTTTTATTATTTGTTTTAAATTTTATTTTTTGTTTTAATTATTTTTTTATACTGGCGGCATGTTGGTTGGTGAGATTTCTTTTCATCACGATATGCAGTCTTCTTGTTGTCCTCTCTTATGTACTGAGTCGGTGGGTGGTGGGCCTAATGTGTCGAGGCTAGTCAAATAACCTCACTTCGCACTAAATACCTGCACCCTGTCATAGTCTTTCAGCCAGAAATAGTGTCAAATACCCCGCAGTCACAGGGGCTCAGGAAAAGTACCATCTCTCACTGTGTGATGTCGAGTCATCAGCAGCCTCACTCCGAGACAGCCATATAATGAAAGTCCTTGAGTGTTGGTCCACCCCAATTGTGGATGAAAGTTCAGTCCCTGCTGACAGAGGGCTCCTCGGTAGAAGCATATAGTTTCATGCGCCCCTGCAGGCAAAGGGGCTTCTGAAAAGCCATACCTTTTGATATGGGCGCCATCTTGTTTGTGCGACCTACCACGTGTTTTTCGCTCCCAGTGTTTGAGTCGTTTTTCGTTGGATGTACTGTGTTTCGTGTGCTGAAAGTCTGCTGAGTATCGTATAAGAGTGCGCTGATGAGGATTATGCTTGTGTTTCGTCGGATCTGGTTGCTGTTTGAGTGGTATCGTATTGAATTGTGTCTGTCATTTGAATTTTGTTTACGTCGCCATTTTGCTTCTTCCGCAGCGTGGGTTCGCCGGGCCTTTCCGCCGCCCTGTTTTCATGTGCTGCGTGCTAGTGTGTGAAGTGTTTACTGTGTGAGTCTGTTTGCCACCCGTGGTTGCATCTGCCGCTTGGTTGTAGTAAACTCGTTCGTGTTCCTACCGTTCTATAGGTTTAGGTGTGCTCTCCCGTCGACATCTCGCCCTCCCCACTTTCGGTGCCGTTGCCCGATCTCGCGCTGACCGACCGGAAATCAGGTCGCTCCCCTACCACACCGCTCACACACACACCGGCACACACCGGCACACACACACACACACACACACACACACACACACACACACACACACATACACACTTACTCACACACACACACTACTGAACCCTCTTTTCGTCTTCCTCTTTCTTGTCCTCATACAATCATGCTCATCAAATACACACGCCAACAACTGCTATCTCTACGTCGCCACGCCACCTACTGCGCGGCTGGTGCCGCTGACAGGGTTGCAGATGCCTTACGCGGCATCCGATCGCGAAAGAGAGGCCACAAGGGCGGAATTAGCAAAAGGCGGGACTCACCACCACAAACACAACCACACACTTCTTCCCCTTTTCCATTTCCCTTCCACCACTTCCGCCTCCCCCCGCCTCCTCGATTTCTCCACCTCCATTCCTTCTTCTCCCATTTCTTTTCCTCTCTTGCTCATCTACCGCTCACTGCTCTCCTCGGCCGCCCCCTCCCCAGCCCTCCTACCCCTTCCTCCCCTCACCCCCTCCTCCTTCGCCTGCTTTTTCCTCCTCGTCCCCTCTCCCCATTTCTCCTCCCCTTCGCCCTCCCCCTCCCTCTACCTCAGATTTTCCTACTCCCCTTCCTCCTCCTCCCCCCTCTCACCCTCGTCTCGCACCCTCTTTCTTGCCCGGTTCTAATTCCCCTCTTTTCCTCCTCCCCCCTCCTTCCTCTTTCCATCCTCTTTCCCCCCTCCCCACCCCTCTCTTCCTTCGTCCTCTTCTTCGTCCGTTTCTTCTCCCTCTTCCTCTTCTGGCTCATCCAACCTAAAACTGTGTCTGTTCAATGCACAGTCTGTCTGCAAAGATGGCAAAGCCGACGTGATTTCAGATTTCATTCTAGACAATGACCTAGTTGTTGTCGCGAAACGTGGCTCCGCGCAGCTGGCGACGAACCCATCATCGCCAGCGTCAATCCGAGTGGCTACCGCCTGGCCTCCTTCCCGCGTGCTTCCAGAGAGGGTGGCATTGCCATCATCTACAGGGACTGTCTTTCTGCTCACGTCTCCTTCTCTCAGTCTCTCCCTTTTGCTCATCCCTCCTTTGAATCTGTCGAGGCCGTAGCAACACTCCCTGGCCAGTCCCTCATCTACTCATGTATCTATCGCCCCCCTCCAAGCTCTCAAAACAAACTCACAAACTCCATGTTCCTCACCGAGTTCGACCTCCTCCTCGACCACTACAGCACACGACCCGGAAAACACATCCTTCTTGGCGACTTTAACTTCCACTTCGACAAACCCGACCACCCTGACACAAAACGCCTTTGCACGTCACTTTCAAACCACAATCTTACACAACACATCATTAAACCCACCCACCGACTCGGCCACACCCTCGACTAGATCATCACCCGCACTTCCGATCAACTCTTCCTCGACTCTGACACCTCTTCTGTGCTTCCCTCCGACCACCTCGCTATTCTCGTCGCCCTCAACCTACCTCCCCCGAAAAAAACCAAGCTCTTTGTTTCTCGTCGCAAACTAAAATCTGTCAACCGAGAGAACTTCTTCGACGAAGCTGTCGACCTTCTCTTGCACCCCGCCCCCTCTCCCGATCTTGCATCCCATTTCGATTCCTCCCTTTAAAAACTTCTAGACACCCATGCCCCTGTCACCACCTGCTCCATACCCAACCGACTCCCCTCCCCCTGGCTCACTGACGACATAGCTGGGGCCAAGCGCGAGCGTCGACAAGCGGAACGCCGCTGGCGCTCATCTGACCTCACCGTTCACAGAGAGATCTTCCAAACCACCAGATCCAAAGTCTGCAGAATGATCTCCGACTCCAAACGTAAACACCTTCAAAACAAAATCCTGGAATCCACTTCTTCCAAAACCCTCTACGCTACCATGAACACACTCCTAGGCACTTCTAAAGACTCTCCTCTTCCCAACACACACAGCAAAGAAGAACTTCCGTCTGCTTTTCCTCCTATTTCTCAGACAAAATCCAAACTCTGCGCAACACACTCGACACTCTGCCTTCTCCGCCTTGCGTTCCTGACCCCCCCCCCCCCTTTCCGGCACTCCCCTCTCGTCCTTCCGCCCCGTCTCTCAGGATGAAGTCCTCAAGACCATAAAGTCCATGCCTTTCAAAACCTGCGAACTAGACCCCCTCCCAGCTTCTCTCTACCGGGACGGCCTCCCAAAACTTTTGCCCTTCATTACCGACATCATCAACACATCTCTAGAGAATGGCTCCGTCCCCGATATCTTCAAGTCCGCCATCGTCCGTCCTCTCCTCAAAAAACACAACCTCGACCCAAACGAACTCAAGAACTACCGCCCAGTCTCCAATCTCTCTTTCCTGTCCAAGCTTCTTGAGAAGGTTGTCCTCAACCAACTCAACCTCCACCTCGCCGACAACAACCTCCTCAGTCCCTTCCAGTCTGCCTATCGCAAACATCACAGCACTGAAACAGCCCTTCTACATATCCTAAACGACCTGCTTCTCTCCACTGACTCGGGCAACATCTTCCTTCTTACGTTACTCGATCTCTCTGCCGCCTTCGACTCCATAGACCACTCTATCCTCCTCCACCGCCTTCACCACTCCTTTGGCATCACTGACTCTGCTCACTCCTGGTTTCTCTCCTACCTCTCCGACAGACAGCAGTCCGTCACCATCCAGTCTCACCACACACACCACCACCTCTACGCGGACGACTCACAACTACTAGACAAAGACAAACTCGACAACACTCAGACACTACTGACTCGCACGGCTGACTGCTATGAAGACGTGAAAAACTGGATGACAGCAAACAAGCTTAAACTGAACGACGACAAAACGGAAGTCATGCTGGTAGGCACTTGCCAGAAACTTTCCCAGCTCCCTCCCTCTCTCCACCTTCAACTCGACAGCACCCCCATCTCCCTCTCTGACTCGGTCAAGAACCTTGGCGTTGTCCTCGATTCCTCTCTTTCCATGACCAGCTTCGTCTCCGCCACGGCCCAGGCATGTTATTTCCACCTCCGCCGCATCAGTCAGATCAGAAAATACCTCACTACGGAAGCTGCCACCAAACTCGCTGTCTCTCTCATCTTATTTCGCATCGACTACTGCAACTCTCTCTTTTCCGGCCTTCCTCACTCCACCACTCTCACTGTCCAGCGCGTCCAGAACAATGCTGCCCGCCTCGTCCTCAGAAAGAAAAAATCTGACCACATCACTCTCCTGCTCAAGCTCCTTCACTGGCTCCCCCCAACGCATCCACTACAAGATTCTATCTCTCTGCTACAAATCCCTGAACAACTACGCTCCTACCTATCTCTCCGACTTATTTCACCCCTACACGCCTTCCCGCTCCCTCCGCTCCGCCTCCGACCCTCTCAACCTCCTCATCCCCCGCACCAAACTCAGCACTTTCGGCCCCCGCTCCTTCTCAGTATACGGTCCATCCACCTGGAACACTCTCCCACTCTCTCTCCGTCAGAAACACTCTCTCTCCTCCTTCCAGTCCGCCCTCAAAACTCACTTCTTTCATTCTAGCACTATATCACCACACTCCCCACCCCAGGCTGACCGTCGTACTGTGTTTTTTTTTCACTATTTGTGGTACGTGAGTCATTGTCTAAAGCGTACGCATGCGTGTGCGAGTTGTGAGTGCGCGCTTAGAGTTATAATTATTATAAGATAAGCGCATTATAAATACCGTAATTATATGCCATACACATGTACCATCTTCAGACTGAGGCAGTCGTCTGCGGATATACCTACGACTGATGACTCGCCCGGCTGAAGCAATTATCTAATCAGAAAGCGAGGGGTCGGCTTTGTGGATGTGGTAGACTATCTGGTGTCACCTGTTAATCGGATAATTGCACCTGACTACTGATACAACGGAATACGGTTAAAGGATCATTAAACTTGACCGGCCGTCTTTGTCCGCGGCGTGAATAAAGTAACGGATGCCTTACGCAACAGTCTCACGTCTTTATGTCACGTCTTTGTCAGTTCCGGTTCAAGTTAGTTTAGCCATTTGATGCCAGCGTGAATCTTCTCTACCTTTGACAATCACATTGTAATAGTATTACTGCAAAGAATAGGCTCATAGGTAGCGACGATCGCTTTATCCGAAGAGATAAAACATAGCTGGTCGCCATTGTTTCTTTACAACTTCGTCGAGACAACCCGTCCGTCTGATTTTGCATACATCAGTTTACTACCTGTCCCCGCCGCATAATCTTCCACGATTCTGTGCGTTATTATTGACAAAAGGCACTTCTTTGGATTTACCAGTCATGGTGTTGTCTTTCTACTAATGCGATATGCAAGGGACTTTGCGGTCAAGCAGCCCTGCAAGATTCTCCTCCCATCCTTTTGTGTTTGCGGAAGGAAAAAAGTAGATTGGCATACTTCTCTGACAAGTAACAGACTGTGTCTATGACCTGTCAGAAAAAAACAAAATGTCACTGACGAGGTCGCATGTGAACACCATTGATGTGCGGACCCCGCCGTGTGTGCTCAGTTCTAAATCACAGGTCTAGACACTTGACGACTTTGATAGTTCAAATGTGATGTCGGAAGATATTAGCGCCTACGTGCGCCAAGCTATTCTTACACCGCCCTTAAACTGTCATGGTCTCTACACATCCTGTCATAGCATGTGTGGCATTTATAGGTTAAAAGGTGTTGTACTGAGTCTCGTTTGTTATTTCATCCCTTTTTGCATGGTTTTAAAACTAGTGTGTTTGTGTGTGTGTGTGTGTGTGTGTGTGTGTGTGTGTGTGTGTGTGTGTGTGTGTGTGTGTGTGTGTGTGTGTGTGTGTGTGTTTGCGTGAGTGCATGCGTGCGTGCGTGCGTACGTGTTCGCGCGCGTGTGTGTCCGAGTCTCTAAATCTGACGTGGGGGAGGGAGTCGGCGACTGGGGGTGGGGGGGGGGGAAGCGAATTTGGCCCCCCTCCCCACCTCCCCCCCCCCCCACCCCGTCCAGACCCCCCTGTGCAAAGCAAAAGTGAGTATGGTGTGGGCCAGTGGTCGTCCGTCCGTCGTTTGTCGTCTGTCGTCCGTCGTCCGTCCGCCGTCGTCCATCGTCCGTGGTAAACTTTAACGTTGGCATTTCTCGGAGACTATTCAAGCTACAGTTTTCAAACTTGGCCCAAGGATATTCTGTGGCAAGACCTTTCTAAACACACCAATTTCAGTGACCCCTCATAAAGGTCAACGTTACAGGGGATTAGGAAATATATCAAAAATAGTTATTTTTGGACATAATTTATTTTTTCTCAAATACTATTCACAACTTTAAACCCAAACTTGGTACAAAGATACCTGATGGTAAGTCCTTTATACGCACACTAATTTGGTTGATCCCTCGGAAAGGTCAAGGGTCACAAGAACTCAAGAAATAGGTCCAAAATAGCCATATTTGGACAAAAGATGCTTTTTCTCAATTACTATTTACAACTTCAAACCCAGAGATACCTGATGGTAAGACCATTTTATGCATACTAATTTGGATCATCCTTCGGAAAGGTCAAAGGTCACACGAGCTCAAGAAATAGGTCCAAAATCACCATATTTTGACAAAAGATGTTTTTTTTTCTCAATTACTATTCACAATTTCAAACCCAAACTTGCTACAGAGATACCTGATGGTAAGACTTATCTATGCATACTAATTTGGATGACCCCTCAGAAAGGTCAAGGGTCACAAGAGCTCAGGAAATAGGTACAAAATAGCCATGTTTTGACTAAAGAAATATTTGTTTCGCAATTACTATTCACAACTTCAAGCCTAAACTTGCTACACAGATACCTGATGGTAAGACCTATCTATGCATACTAATTTGGATGATCCCTCGGAAAAGGTCATGGGTCGCAAGAGGTCGACAAATGTGTATAAAATGCCAATAATTGTAGTTATTATCAACATTTTTGCAAATTTTTCAGTCAAATTTTGGCACAAAGGTAGCCGATGACAAGACCTTCCTATGTATCCTAATTTAGTCGACTCATCGCAAAGGTCAAGGGTCACGGGGGTTTCATAGATGTGTGAAAACTGATTACATTTTGAGAAAACATGGATTTTGTTAGTACAGAAGCCATCCCATAAGGGCGTTGCGTTCTTGTTATTATACCCGACCTTGTTTCACAAAGGCAATGAGCAAGTGTGGCCGGGACCTTCCCGAAAAGCGACTGTGTTTGGTCCAAGGATCATTTGCTTACCTCTGGTTAGGAGCGATTTGCTGCCTGGATTTCTGTCTGTTTTGTAACTCACGCACGCCACCACCCCCTTCCATCGTATCACTTCCCGTGTTGACCGCACGCATTTCATCCGTATTGTCCACAGGAGTCAAGCCGGGCCAGAGCTGCGCTGGCAAGGCTTTAAACTGCGTCTCCAGGGCCACATGCATAACCTCCGGTACTGCTAGCACGTGCGTTTGCGATACGACTTTGTCGACGGCCGACTCTGTCACTAATTTGTGCAGTAAGTATGGCCCCTTGATTCTTTATGCTAACGCACATTGTTTCGCAAAGGCCTTTTTTTTTAAGAAAAGCGAAATTTTTGTCGTCAAGAGGCAAAAAAAAAAAAAAAAGCTTTAAGAGGGAAATAAAATAATAAGCCCCCCGCATGTGCAGGGGGCTTATGATGTTATTTACCTCTTGACGTGTTTATTGTATCCATGGTCTTTGGGTGGTTTTAGCTTATTTTGCCATGCGTTTGCGATGCTTTCATAAGCAGTGGGCTTATGATCTTATTTGCCTCTTGTGCTCGCATTTTCCTACTGCGCTGAATGGCTTTATCTTTCCTCTAGAAATCCTTGCGGGTAGGGTTGGTGGCACGTGCACCGCCGGAAATGACGCAAGCTGTACTGACGCAAACGCACAATGCCCGACATCAGGCACCGCGGTCTGTACATGCAAGTCGCCCTACGTCGCCTCGTCCCAGTATACATGTGGTGAGTAGTTTTAGTCTAGTTCGGTTTGGGATCGTTGGGTTTAACGCGTAAGCTCATGAGAATTCTTGTCTCTTGTTATACCTGCGTTCCCTCAGCCTATTTGTTGTCCCATTTACATCTGTTTTTTTTTTTTACTCAAATGTTCTTGATCACAGGCACCGAAGGTGTTAATTCCGTTTGGTTTGCTCTCGTCTTATTTTGATTATTCTTTGTTTAACTTTGTTTAAAGCGATCTGATACCATGTGTATTTAAAATTTTCTTGTCTCAATTAAGACTGTTCCATCCTTCCTTTAAATTGCCCCTTGTGCGCATCGGTGGAACTCTCGTACGTACAAAGGCGATGAAGGGCATAAAAGGCATTTTACGACATTCAAACTTTGTATACGTGAAGTTAGCTTTTTGTCCAGCATTATTTTAAGACATACCAGGAACATTTATAGAGAATATATTGGCTAGACAGAGTCAGTCCTTAAGTGGCACCTGGAAAATTCAACCGTGGGACTAAATCGCTTAAAGTTTTGGATCCAGCATAGCTTGTAACATTTTTCACATGTAGCTTACATATAGTATATACGCTATTTATTCTAAATGAATGTGTGTACTGGTCAGCGGTTTTGGACCTTACGGCCTGTAGGCTCAGCAATACACGATCACGCACCATTCTATTCCAGCCGCGCCGGCGGGGAGGGTGGGTGGCTCCTGTACGGCTGGAAGTGACGCCTCGTGCAATGACCCTAACGCCGGGTGCACGGGAACTGGCACCGCTGCAGTGTGCACGTGCAAAACGGGCTTCGAGTCCAAGTCGGACCTGACCTGTGGTAAGTGTACCTTTTGCGGGAATTCCACACACACACACACACACACACACACACACACACACACACACACACACACACACACACACACACATACACACTCCCCCCCTCCCCCCCCCCCTCAACCTCCCCCCCCCCCCCCAAGACAGACGTTACAATGATCCAAAGTTCCAAGATCCATGTTTTATAATTTGCCACACAGACCATTTCGGGGATTACGTCACACGTATGACTCCACTATTGACATGAGATGCTATGGATGGCAGAAGTGTACTTGTGGTGTACTATGTACTATAACCACCACCACCACCCACCCCCCACCCCCCCACACACACACACACACACATACACACACCCTATTTTTAAGAGTGCAACCCGTACCTTTTGCGGGTGAATACTATCTAGACCTAGACAGACCCACTCGGAGAGTATACCACAAGTGCACTTTTAATAAGGAAGAGGGTATGGGAAAATGGGGGGGGGGGGGGCGTGGGAGCCGACAATTTTGTTATAACCGACCTATTTGAACTGCTGCTATGAATTGTAGATGTTTGTGTAAGCATGTCTATTTTGAAACAAAATGTTTATAACCCGAAATTTTGATAAATTATCCCGTAATAGCGTGTTGTTTTCTTGTTGGGATGTTCTGTCTTTTTTGTTGGCTCACGTGCGAACAGTGGCGGATCCAGGGGGCGGGAGGCCAGTCAGACCTGGCATTTTTTATGTGGTGGATGGTTGGTTAGGAAGGGGTTTTTTATATATATATATTTTTTTAGTGCTTGTTGCTTGGTCACGGTTTTCATTTTTTTATACTGGCGGCATGCATGTTGGTTGGTGAGATTTCTTTTCATCACGGTACGCACTCTTCTTGTCCTCTCTTACGTACTGAGTCAGTGGGTGGGTCTAATGTGTCGAGACTAGTCAAATAACCGCAGTTCGCACTAAATACCTGCACCCTGTCATAGTCTTTCAGCCAGAAACAGATTGTCAAATGCCCCCGCAGTCAAAGGGACTCAGGAAAAGTACTATCTCTCACTGTGTGATGTCGAGTCCCCAGCATCCTCACTCCGAGTCAGCCATATGATGTAAGTCCTTGAGTGTTGGTCCACCCCAATTGTGGATGAAAATTCAGTCCCTGCTGACAGAGGGCTCTCGGTAGAACCATGGCGTTTCATGCGCCCTTGCAGGCAAAGGGGCTTTTGAAAAAAACATACCTTTTGATATGCCATCTTCTTCTCTTGGCTTGACTTGGCAAACGAAGATTCTATAGGGCTTGCCCACGTCGTCTGCAGGCATGTTCGTGGCTGCGGAGGCCAATCCGGGACAGGCAGGTTCGACCGCAGTGGCTGCAGGAGAAGGTCTGGTCAGGGTTCTGGGTTACGACAACTCTGTTTTTTCTCCTGAGCCGCTTGTCCATAAGGTTAGCTCTGCGAGAGACGGCTGCCTTGTAAATGGTGGAGCGCCAGGTGTCGCGGTCCGCAGCAAGCGAAGACCACTAGCGGTGGTCGATTTGGCAGGCACTAAGTGACTTCTTGAGACCGTCTTTGTATCTCTTCTTTGGTGCCCCTCTGTCTCGGTGTGCAGTGGCGAGCTCACCGAACAGAGTGATCTTCGGTAGGCGATGATCCTCCATCCTGGAGACGTGCCCTGCCCAGCAAAGCTGTGTCCGCAGCAGATAAGCCTCGATGCTCACAGTTTATGCCTGTTCAAGGACCTCGACGTTGGTGACATAGTCACTCCAGTGAATGCTGAGAATGGTACGCAGGCAGCGCTGGTGAAAGCGTTCGAGGAGTCGTAGTTGGCTGCGGTAGAGAGCCCAGGACTCAGAACCATACAGCAGGGTGGTGAGGACGACAGCTCTGTACACGCTGATCTTGGTGCCTTTTTTCAGCTGTTGATTGTGCCACACCCGCTTGAATAGTCGCCCAAAAGCACTGTTCGCTTTTGCCAGCCTGTTGTCCAGCTCCTTGTCCAGCTTGGCGTCTGATGTGATGATGCAGCGAAGGTAGGTAAACTGGTGTACAGACTTCTGTTCGGACTCGCCGATGGTGATGTGGGAAGGGCGATGCTCTTCCTTGGGTGCCGGTTGATGAAGGACCTCTGTCTTTTTCAGACTGACCTCGAGTCCAAAGAGCTGGGCAGCATCTTCGAAGTAGGACGTGATGCGCTGCAAGGCTCTCTCTCTCTCTCTCTCTCTCTCTCTTTCTCTCTCTCTCTCTCTCTCTCTCTCTCTCTCTCTCTCTCTCTCTCTCTCTCTCTCTCTCTCTCTCTCTCTCTCTCTCTGCAACGAGGGCAGCGTCATCACCAAAGAGCAGCTCACGAATCAGTCGGTTTAGGGTTTTGGTGTGGGCCTGCAGTCATCTGAGGTTGAACAGGCTGCCATCTAGACGATACCTGATGTACACTGCGTCGTCATCGCCGAGGTCCACTGTGGCCTGCTTCAACATCATGCTAAAGAAGATGGTGAAGAGGGTCGGTGCCAGCACGCAGCCCTGCTTCACGCCGTTCAGAATGGGGGATGGTTCTGAGAGGTCACTGTTGAGTCTGATCTGACCTTGCTGGTCCTCGTGGAGCTGGACGATCATGCTGAGGAACTTTGGGGGACAGCCAAGTCGCTCCAGGATCTGCCACATGCCTTGCCTGCTCACAGTGTCGAACGCTTTTGTTAGGTCGACAAACGTTACGTACAGCCCTTTGTTCTGCTCGCGGCACTTCTCCTGAAGCTGTCTCAGCACAGAGACCATGTCGGTGGTACTCCTGTTGGCTCTGAACCCACACTGACCCTCTGGAAGGTGGTCTTCAGCGATGGCAGGTACCAGGCGATTCAGGAGCAGCCTTGCGAGAATTTTCCCGGCAATGTACAGCAGGGTAATTCCACGATAATTAGAGCAGGCAGACTTCTCTCCTTTGTTCTTGTACAGGGTGATGATGACTCCATCACGGAGATCCTTTGGTAGTGTTCCTTTCTCCCAGCAGCAGAGAAAGAGGTCGTGGAGCTTGTTGTGCAGTGCTGGGCCTCCATGTTTCCAAATCTCTGGCGGTATTCCGTCAATGCCTGCTGCTTTGCCACTTTTGAGCTGGTTGATGGCTGTGAGGGTCTCTTCGGCGGTGGGCGGTTCGTCCAATTCAACTTTTAGTGGGAGTTGTGGGACTTGGAGGATGACTGTTTTTTTAACAGTGCGCTCAGCGCTGAAGAGGTCCTGAAAGTGTTCCGACCAGCGGTTCAAGAAGGAGGTATTATCTGTGAGGAGTGCCTGTCCATCAGCGCTTTGCAGGTGCCTGAGGCCGTACACTGCTTTCAGTGCTTCGTAGAAGCCCTTGTAGTCACCGTTGTCAGCGCAAAGCTGGGTCCTCTGTACGAGTTTGGACCATCACTCGTTCTGGAGCTCTCTAAGCTTGCGCTGGAGACTGCTGCAGATGAGGCGGAAGGCAGACTTCTTCACATGGCAGGAAGGCTGGGCTAGGTGGGCCTGGTGGGCGGCTCTTTTATTTTTGCTAGAAGTTCCTGAATCTCTACGTCGTTTTTGTCAAACCAGTCTTTGTTCCGCTTTCTAACAAAGCCCAAGACTTCCACAGAAGATTTTACAATAGCAGTTTACAGTTGTTCCCAGAGTGTTTCAGGGGAGGAGTCTGCTGGATCAACTGTGTCTTTGAGCATGCGCTGTAAATCTGTCTGAAGGGCAGCTTTCTTGTCGTCACGCTGAAGGCTGGCAACATCAAGCTTTTTCTTGGGGGAGGGGGGGGGGGAGCCTTTCTTGGGTTTCAGCTTGAGGCGGAGCCTAAGTTTGCAGCGGACAAGGCGGTGGTCAGTGTGGCACTCTGCGCTGGGCATCACTCTGGTGAGGAGGATGTCACTGCGGTCCCTCTGACGCACTAGGACATAGTCGATAAGGTGCCAGTGCTTGGAGCGAGGATGCATTCAGTTGGTCTTTCGACTGTTCTTTTGCTGGAAAGTAGTGTTGGTGATGACAAGTTGCTGCTCTGCACAGAACTCCAACAGTAGGCGGCCATTGTCATCGCAGTTCCCAACGCCATGCTTGCCGAGGACTCCTTTTCAGGCTTCAGAGTCTTGGCCCACTCTGGCGTTGAAGTCGCCAAGGATGATGACTTTGTCGTCTGCAGGGGTACTCTGTAGGAGGCTGCGCAGGTCAGAGTAGAACTTGTCTTTTTCTGCAGGGTCTACCAGGAGGGTTGGGGAGTACACACTGAGAAGGGTGACGTATTGCTGGTGTCTCAGTGGGAGGCGCATGGACATGATGCGGTCGGAGTGCCATACACATGTACCATCCTCAGACTAAGGCAGTCGTCTGCGGGTATAGCTACGACTGATGACTCCCCCGGCTGAAGCAATTATCCAGTCAGAAAGCGAGGGGTCGGCTTTGTGGATGTAGTAGATAATCATAGTCTGGTGTCACCTGTTAATCGGATAATTGCACCTGACTACTGATACAAGGGAGTACGGTTAAGGATCATTGAACTTTGTCCGCGGCGAGGATAAATTAACGGATGCCTTTAGTAGGCAACAGTCTCACGTCTTTATGTCAGTTCCGATTCAAGTTAGTTTAGCTATTTGATGCCAGCGTGAATCTTCTCTAGCTTTGACAATCACATTGTAACCGTATTACTGCAATGACTAGGCTCATAGGTAGCGACGATCGCTTTATCCGAAGAAATAAAACATAGCTGGTTGCCATTGTTGCTTTACAACTTCGTCAAGACAACCTGTCTGCCATTAATGTGCGGACCCCGCCGTTTGTGCTCAGTTCTAAGTCACAGGTCTAGACACATGTCAACTGTGATAGTTCAAAGATGATGTCGGAAGAGCTTAGCGCCTACTTGCGCCAAGCTGTTCTTACACCGCCCTTAAACTGTCATGGTCGCTACACATCCTGTCATAGCATGTGTGGCATTTATAGGTTAAAAGGTGTTTTAGTGTTGTAGTCTCGTTTGTTATTTCATCCTTTTTTACATGGTTTTAAAACTATTGTGTTTGTGTGTGTGTGTGTGTGTGTGTGTGTGTGTGTGTGTGTGTGTGTGTGTGTGTGTGTGTGTGTGTGTGTGTGTTTTGTGTGCGTTTATGCGTGCGTGCATGCGTGCGTGCGTGTATGCGTGCATGCGTAGTGCTCGCGCGCGTGTGTCTCCTGGTCTCTAAATCTGACGTACAAGGGGATGGAGGGGGGGGGGGTAGTCGGCGGCCGGGGGGAGGGGGGGGCGGAGGGAGGAAGTTGGGCCCCCCGAGCAGACCCCCCTGTGCGAAGCAAAAGTGAGTCTAGGTCGTCCGTCCGTCGTCCGTCGTCTGTAGTCCGTCAACCGTCGTCCGTCGTCCGTGGTAAACTTCAACATTGGCATTTTTCGAAGACTATTCAAGATACAGTCTTCAAATTTGGCCCAAAATACTTTGTGGCTAGACCTTTCTAAACATACCATTTTCAGTGACCTCTCAAGGTCACATTCATTCATTCAGTCCTCTTTGCGCCGTCTGGTGCTTGAGGCGACGGCAAGGGAGTGCCACTTTTGTCTGTCAGCTGCTATTTTGGGTGCTGTTTGCAGAGTAAGGCCTCTGTTCTTGAGCTCTCGCTCCACGGTTCGGCGCCACGTATCCTTTGGTCGTCTACGGTATCTCTTCCCCTGTGGTGTCCATCTCAGTGCCACCCTTGGTAATGAGTCGGGTGACATTCTGCAAACGTGGCCTAGCCATCTTCATCTCCGTGTGGCGATGGTTTCAGCGATGCTGTCTGCGCCTGCTCTCTTCCGTAGTTCCTCGTTTGTAATCATGTTTGGCCAGAAGACCTTCATGATCCGTCGCAGGCACTTGTTCTGGAAGACTTCCAGCTTGCGTTCCGTAGCGGTAGTGGATTTCCAGCACTCTGACCCATATAGAAGGACACTCAGCACGTTGCTCTTAAAAATACGGAGCTTGGTGTGGATGCTCAGGCTTGTGGTCCTCCAGATGGGTTTCAGCATTGCGAAGGCTTGGTTGGCTTTGCTGATTCTTGTGGTGATCTCCCTTGTGCAGTCTCCATCTGTGGTAACCTTGCTGCCCAGGTACGTGAACTCGTCCACCTCTTGCAGAGGTTGGTCATTGATGGTGATTGGGTCGCCCACTATGGTGTTCTTCCTCATGACTTGAGTCTTCCTAATGTTGACCCCGAGACCTATGGAGCTTGCTGACTGTGTCAACTGTTGTGTCTTCTGTTGCATGTCCTGGTTTCTGCTTGCCAGCAGCCCGATATCATCGGCGTAGTCGAGGTCATCCAGCATTGAGGTCAGCGTCCACTGGATTCCCTGCCTCCTTTCCTCTGTGGTGCGGCGCATGATCCAATCAATTGCCATTGAGAAGAGGATCGGCGAAAGAATACATCCTTGTTTCACTCCGGTTTCCACCTTGAACGGTTCAGTGAGCTGGTTGTTGTGGACGATTCTGCACTCAAAATTCTTGTACAGGGACCTGATGACGTTGACAAGTTTCTGGGGGATTCCATAGTATCGAAGGATTTTCCAAAGGGAGTCTCGATGCAGGCTGTCGAAGGCCTTCTCAAAGTCTACAAAGACCACATTCGTTAGACTGTTCAAGGATCTGTCTCAGGACGAAAATATGGTCAATGCAGGACTTGCCTTTCCTACAACCTGCCTGCTCCTGGCGGAGGATGCCATCCACTGCTGTCGTAATGCGTTCAAGGAGAATGCGGCTGAAGATCTTGCTGGTGAGGGATAGTAAGGTGATGCCTCGCCAGTTGTTACAGTTCCCCAGGTCTCCTTTCTTCGGAAGTTTGGCGATGGTGCCGGTCTTCCAATCGCTCGGCGCTTCCTCAGTGTCCCAGATCTTTTGAAAAATCTGGCAAAGAAGCTGCGGCGTTACCGTATCTTCTACTTTCAGCATCTCGGGGCACACTCCGTCATCGCCAGGTGCCTTCCCGTTCTTCAGCTTTTGAATGGCCTGTTTGACTTCCGCAATAGTAATGTTGCCGAGGTTAATGTCCAGGTCCTCCTCCGCTTCAGGAATGTCAGTGAGGGTTGGTGGGTCTGAGCGGTTCAGGATGGACTCGAAGTGTTGCTTCCATCTCTTCAGCTTCTCTTCCTCTACTGTGATATGAGTTCCATCTTCAGCTCTCACTGGAAGGTCGTGGTGCTGCCCGTAATCGCCCTTCAGCTTCTTGGTGTTCTGGTACACTGTCTTCATGTCTCTCTGTTCTGCAGCTGCCTCCGCTTCTTCTGCCAGCCTTTCTGTGTGCATTCTCTTGTCTCTTCTCGCTGATGTCTTCACCGCTTGATCTTTCTCTCTGTATTCTCGTGATATTCTTTCCTTCAGTCTTGGTGATTTGGTGTCCAAAAGTTTCTTCTTGATCTGTCTTCTCTCTTCTATGCGAGCCCACGTGTCTTCTGAGATCCATTCTGTCTTCCTGTTCTTTCTGTATCCTAAAACTTCCCCTCCTGTTTCCTTCATGGCTCTGTTGAAATCTTCAATAGTCAGCGCTGTCTCATCTTCCAAAACACTAAATCTATTCCTGAGGGCCAACCTAAACTCTTCTTTCACTTTTGGATCTTTCAACTTGGCCACGTCGTAGCGCTGATTTCTGATGTCTCCTATCTTTACTTTCCTAAGCTTCAATGTCACCTTCCCCACCAGAAGACTATGGTCGCTGCCCATGTCAGCATGTCGCATCACTCGCACATCCTGCAGAGAGTGCCTCCAGCGACCATTAATGATGATGTGGTCGATCTGGTTCTGGGTCTTGCCGTCTGGCGATTTCCATGTGAGTTTGTGGATCTCCCTATGCGCAAACAGGGTCCCTCCTATGACTAAGTCATTCTCCTCGCAGAAATTGACCAGCCTCTCCCCGTTGTCGTTGATCACACCCGCTCCATGTCGTCCCATGGTCCTCTTTCTGTCTTCATTGTCGCAGCCGACCTTAGCATTGAAGTCACCGATCAGCATCAGCACGTCATGTCGAGGGATGTCTTCCAAAACAGCTTGGAGGGCGTCATAGAATGCATCCTTATCCTCTTCTTCCGCATCGTCTATCGGTGCGTAGCCCACGACAATAGACAGCTTTGCGTATTTGGAATTCATCCTGACGTACAGCAGGCGCTCGTTCACAGGTTTCCACTGTAGAACGGTGTTGGCCTTGCTCTTATTGATGACAGCAACTCCTTCTCGGTGTTCGTTGTCTGTTCTTCCAGACCAGATGATGACTTCTCCGGAGCTCAACCTCTGTCTGCCAGCACCAGTCCATCTTGCTTCTGTTACTCCCATAAGGGTTAGTTTGTGGCGGTTCAGTTCACTTACTGCTTGCGCCAGCTTTCCGGTCTGTTAGAGCGTTCGCACGTTCCAGCATCCAATTCTGATCCATCGTTTTGGCGTCAGGAGTTCCGCTATCGGGGTGGAGACGTCCTTGCGGCTTTAGTCCCCATCCGTCATAAGTCCAGTTTCCTGGTCTGCTTCGCTCCCAGCGCCGGTTGTCGCTTTTTCCCTTGTTGTCGTTTCCGTAGCAAGTTTCTTTTTACAGGGTGGAGTCGCTAGCCCCACGACTAACCCTCCTCCTTTATCCTGACTTGGGACAGGCAGTTAAGCCCCCAAAGGGGCCTCCCTGGTGGAGTTCTCAAGGTCACAGGGGATCAGGAAATATATCAAAAATAGCTATTTTGGGACATAATTTATTTTTTCTCAAATACTATTCACAACTTTAAACCCAAACTTGGTACAAAGATACCATACGCACACTAATTTGGTTGATCCCTCGGAAATGTCAAGGGTCACAAGAACTCAAGGAAATAGGTTTTAAAAAAAATAGCCATAGTTTGACAATAATTTTTTTTTTCGCAATTACTATTCACAACTTCAAACCCAAACTTGCTACACTATGCATACTAATTTGGATGACCCCTCGGAAAAGGTAAAGGGTCGCAAAAAGTCGACAAATGTGTATAAAATGTCATTAATTGTAGTCATTATCAACATTTGTGCAAACTTTTCTGTCAAATTTGGGCTTCGAGACCAAGTCGGATCTGACCTGACCTTTTGCGGGAATACGCCCCCCACCTCTCCCCCCCCCCACCCCACACACACACACACATACACATACACCACCACCCACATACACCCCCCGCCCCCCCCCCCCCTCCCTCCCCCCTCCCCCGCAAGCCCCCCGCCCCCAACCACCCTGCCACCCCTTCAAGACAAACATTCCAATGATCCAACGTTCCAAGATTCCTGTTTTATAATATGTCCAGACAGACGCAGTCGGGGAGTACGCCACTTGTTTACGTCGCCATTTTGCCACCACGTGTTTTTGTGCTCCCAGTGTTTTAGTGCTTTTCGTTGGATGTACTGTGTTTATGTGTGCTGAAAGTCTGCTGAGTATCCATTAGAGTGTGCCGATGAGGATTGTATGCTTGTGTTTCGTCGGATCTGCTTGCTGCTGACTTGGTATCGTATTGAATAGTGTCTATCGTTTGAACTTTGTTTTACGTCGCCATTTTGCCTCCCTCACAGCGTGACCGGTTGCGGGCCTTTCCCGTTGCCCTGTTTTTATGTGCTATGTGCTAGTGTGCTAAGTGTTCACTGTGTGAGTCTGTTCGCTACCCGCATCTGTTGCTGGTTGTTGTTCGTGTTCCTACCGTCCTATAGGTTTTACGTGTGCTGCCCTAAATTTGTTATTTCCCGTCGACATCTCACCCTCCACACTTGTGATCTCGCCGCTGACCGACCGTGTTTGTCCGCTTGTAATTTTCTTCCCCTGTATCCCTTCTGCCCTTTCAGTGTTGGTTTTTGCGTATTATCAGCGTCGCTCCCCTACCACACTCACACACGCACACAAACAGACACACACAGACACACACACGCACGCACACACACACACACACACACACACACACACACACACACACACCTACTGTACTTTTTCTCCCTTGCGTATTATCAGGTCGCTCCCCTACCACACCGCTCACACACACACACCGACACACACACACACCATCACACACACACACACACACACACACACACACACACACACACACACACACACTCACACACACACACACCCTACTGCACCCTCGTCCCGTCTTTCTCTTTCCTGTCCTCACAAACAATCATGCTCATCACACGCCAACAACTGCTATCTCTACGTCGCCACGCCAACTACTGCGCGGCCGCCGACAGTGTTGCAAATGCCTTACGTGGCATACGGTCGCGAAAGAGAGGCCGCAGGGGTGGAATTAGCAGAAGTCACGACTTACCACCACACCCACAACCACACACTTCTTCCCCTTTTCCTATATCCTTCCACCCCTTCCGCCTCCCCCCGCCTTCCCGTCTTCTCCCTTCCTTTTTCTACCATTTCTTCTCCTGTCTTCCTCACCTACCGCTCCCTGCTCTCTTTGCCCGCCTCCTCCCCCACCCTCCTCCCCCTCCTTCCCACCACCTCCTCCTCCACCTGCTTTTTCCTCCTGGTCCCCTTCTCCCCCTTTCTCCTCCTCTTCACCCTCCCCCTCGCTCTTCCTCATCTTTTCCTACTCTCCTTCCTCCCCCTTTCCCCTCTCACCGTCCTCTAGCATCCTCTTTCTTGCCCGGTTCTCCTTCCCCGTCTTTTTCTCCTCCCCACTCCCCCCCCCCCCCTCCTTCATCTTTTCCCCATCCTTCTTCTTTTCCCCTTCCCCACCCTCCTCCTCCTCCTTTGTCCTCTTCTTCGTCTGTTTCTTCTTATTCTTCCTCTTCTGTCTCACCCAACCTAAAACTGTGTCTGTTCAATGCACAGTCTGTCTGCAAAGATGGAAAAGCCGACGTGATTTCAGATTTCATTCTAGACAATGATCTAGATGTTGTCGTGATCACCGAAACGTGGTTCCGCTCAGCTGGCGACGAACCCATCATCGCCAGCGTCACTCCGAGTGGCTACCGCCTGGCCTCCTTCCCGCGCGCTTCCAGAGGGGGCGGCATTGCCATCATCTACAGGGACTGTCTCTCCACTCACCTCTCCTTCTCTCAGTCTCTACCTTTTGCTCATCCCTCCTTTGAATCTGTCGAGGCCGTAGCAACACTCCCTGGTCAGTCCCTCATCTTCTCATGTATTTATCGCTCCCCTCCAAGCTCTCAAAACAAACTCACAAACTCCATGTTCCTCACCGAGTTCGACCTCCTCCTCCACCACTACAGCACACGGCCCGGAAAACACATCCTTCTTGGCGACTTTAACTTCCACTTCGACAAACCCGACCACCCTGACACAAAACGCCTTTTCACATCACTTTCAAACCACAATTTTACACAACACATCACCAAACCCACCCACCGACTCGGCCACACCCTCGACTGGATCATCACCCGCACCTCCGATCAACTCTTTCTCGACTCTGACACCTCCTCTGTGCTTCCCTCTGACCACCTCGCTATTCTCGTCTCCCTCAACCTACCTCCCCCGAAAAAACCCAAGCTCCTTGTCTCTCGTCGCAAACTAAAATCTGTCAACCGAGAGAGCTTCTTCGACGAAGCTGTCGACCTTCTCCTGGACCCCGCCTTTTCTCCTGATCTTGCATCCCATTTCGACTCCTCCCTTCGAACACTTCTAGATACCCATGCACCTGTCACCACCTGCTCCATACCCAACCGACCCCCATCCCCCTGGCTCACTGACGACATAGCTGAGGCCAAGTGCGAGCGCCGACAAGCGGAACGCCGCTGGCGCTCATCTGACCTCACCGTTCACAGACAGATCTTCTAAACAACTAGATCCAAAGTCTGCAGAATGATCTCCGACTCCAAACGTAAACACCTTCAAAACAAAATCCTGGAATCCACTTCTTCCAAAACCCTCTACGCTACCATGAACTCACTCCTAGGCATTTCTAAAGACTCCTCTCCCCAACACACATAGCAAAGAAGAACTCCCGTCCGCTTTTTCCACCTATTTTTCCGACAAAATCCAAACTCTGCGCAACACACTCGACACTCTGCCTTCTCCGCCCTGCCCTCCCGACACCCCCTTTTTCGGCACCCCCCTCTCGTCCTTCCAGCCCGTCTCTCAGGATGAAGTCCTCAAGACCATAAAGTCCATGCCTCTCAAAACATGCGAACTAGACCCTCTCCCAGCTTCTCTCTACCGGGACGGCCTTCCAAAACTTCTGCAATTCATTACCGACATCATCAACACATCTCTAGAGAACGGCTCCGTCCCCGATATCTTCAAGTCCGCCATCGTCCGTCTTCTCTTCAAAAAACACAACCTCGACCCAAACGAACTCAAAATCTATCGCCGAGTCTCAAATCTATCTTTCCTGTCCAAGCTTCTTGAGAAGGTCGTTCTCAACCAGCTCAACCTCCACCTCGCCGACAACAACCTCCCCAGTCCCTTCCAGTCTGCCTATCGCAAACATCACAGCACTGAAACAGCCCTTCTACATATCTTAAACGACCTGCTTCTCTCCACCGACTCGGGCAACATCTCACTTCTTACGCTACTCGACCTCTCTGCCGCCTTCGACACTATAGACCACGCTATCCTCCTCCACCGCCTTCACCATTCCTTTGGCATCACTGACTCTGCTCATTCCTGGTTTCTCTCCTACCTCTCCGACAGACAGCAGTCCGTCACCATCGACGGCGTCTCCTCCAACCCAGTCAGGCTCTCCTGCGGAGTTCCATGGGGGGTCCGTCCTGGGCCCGGTCCTTTTCACACTCTACACGTCTCCCCTGTCCAACATCATCCAGTCTCACCACATACACCACCACCTCTACGCTGACGACGCACAACTACTAGACAAAGACAAACTCGACAACACTCAGTCACTACTGACTCGCACGGCTGACTGCTACGAAGACGTAAAAAAATGGATGACAGCAAACAAGCTTAAACTGAATGACGACAAAACGGAAGCCATGCTGGTAGGCACTCGCCAGAAACTTTCCCAGCTCCCTCCCTCCCTCCACCTTCAACTCGACAGCACCCCCATCTCCCTCTCTGACTCGGCCAAAAACCTCGGCGTTATCCTCGATTCCTCTCTTTCCATGACCAGCTTTGTTTCCGCCACTGCCCAGGCATGTTATTTCCACCTCCGCCGCATCGGTCAGATCAGAAAATACCTCACTACCGAAGCTGCCACCAAACTTGCTGTCTCTCTCATCCTATTTCGCATCGACTACTGCAACTCTCTCCTTTCCGGCCTCCCTCACTCTACCACTTTCACTCTCCAGCGCGTCCAGAACAATGCTGCCCGCCTCGTCCTCAGAAAGAAAAAATCCGACCACATCACTCCCCTGCTCAAACTCCTTCACTGGCTTCCCATCCCCCAACGCATCCAAAACAAGATTCTGTCTCTCTGCTACAAATCCCTAAACAACTGCGCTCCCACCTATCTCTCAAACTTACTTCACCCTACACTCCTCCCCGCCGCTCCCTCCGCTCCGCCTCCGACCCGGCCTCTCCGCCTCCACATTCCCCGCACCAAACTCAGCACTTTCGGCCCCCGCTCCTTCTCAGTATACGGTCCATCCATCTGGAACCCTCTCCCACTCTCTCTCCGCCGGTCAGAAACACTCTCTCTCTCCTCCTTCCAGTCCGCCCTCAAAACTCACCTCTTTCAACAGTTCTAGCACTATACCACCACACTCCCCACCCTAAGCAGACTGTCGTAATATATTTCACTATTTGTGGTTCGTGAGTCGTTGTCTAAAGCGTGCGCATGCGTGCGCGAGTTGTGAGTGCGCGATTAGAGTTATAATTATTATAAGATAAGCGCATTATAAATACCTTTATTATTATTATTTATAAGTACGCCTCCATTATTGACATGAGATGCTATGGATGGCAGAAGTTGTTGTTGTTTAATCCTATTTCATGTCTCTCTAGCAATAAAATTGATCAGAGACTAGCATTTTAATTGAGTTTATCTTAGAGGTTTTAGACCGGATAAGGCCGGTTGGAGGAGGGGCGAGGGTGGGGGGGGGGGGGGCATATGTGTGGCGAGAAAGCGGTTTACTGGGTGATAAGGAATTTGGTCGAGCCATTGTGTGCTGCGCCGCGCGGGCCAAGTGCACGCGCTGCGCGGCTTATTTTTAGAGTTTCTGAATTGCCAACCAACAACGGTCCTATTTAGGTTAAAAAGAATAGGAGTTATCTTTATTTAATAACGCAGTTAAGAAGGGTTAAGGATTCAGGACCACGACGTGTAAAAAAGGGGCTAAAAAGTTAAAAGTAAGGTATATATGTACAAATTATAATACTACTAAGCGTAGTGTGCAAGTCAGTTAGTGGGTCAGAGTCAGCGCGCGGAGGTCGACCGTCTCGCCCGGAACTGGGGCGCGCAGGCGCAGTGCGGGTGGAAATTTCTGGGATATCGGTCAGCAAGGTGACCTGTTCTAGTAAACTCAGTTGGGATTGACCTACGTACCAGAGGAGCGAGATAGGACGGTCAGTAGTAGCAACCGGAGGTATGTAGATGGCTGACGTGTACTTGTGGTGTACTATTTACTAACCACCCACCCCCCAACACACACACACACACACACTACACACACACCATCACACACTGACACACACACACACACACACCATCACACACACACACACACACACACACACACACACACACACACACACACACACACAGACCTTCTCAGGGATTATACCACAAAGACGCTGCTATTATTTTTGTGCTGTACTACCCCTCCCCCAATTCCGGGCAGGGCGTCTTGAACGAGTGACAGATCATTTCTCTCTCCTAAATACCTGTTTATTTGTTTCAGTGTTGGCGACTGGCGCGGACTGCAGCGGCGCTAAGGCAACTCTTTGCAAAACCACAGACTATTGTGAGAGCAACGTGTGCAGTGAGTGCAACCCGTACCTTTTGCGGGTGTATGCTACCCAGACCCAGACAAACCCACTCGGGGAGCACAGGACAAATGCACTTTTATTAGGGGGAGGGGGGAGGAGCCAAAAAAATTGTTATAGCCGACCCATGCTATTCGACCTTCAGCGATAAATATTGTAGATTTTTTTAAGCATGTCTATTTTGGGGAGAAAAAAAATTATAATCCGAAACTTTGATAAATTATGTCGTAATAGCGTGATGCTTTCTTCGTTGGGATGTTCTGTCTTTTTTGTTGTCGTTATACCCGACCTTGTTTCGCAAAGACAAAGTGAGCAAGTGTGGCCGGGACCTTCCCGAAAAGCGACCGTGTTGCCAGTAAGCAAAAGGTCCTCGGGCCGATTTCGGCCACAGTGGGCCCGCGCACTGCCGCCGTGCGTGGGCCCACTGCGGCCGATGTCGGCCCAAGGACCTTTTGCTTACCTCTGGTATGAGCGTAGTTCACTGTAGTCGATTTGCTGCCTGGATTTCTGTCTGTTTTGTGACTCACGCACGCCACCATCGTATCACTTCCCGTGTTGACTGCACGCATTAGTTCCTCCGTATTGTCCGCAGGAGTCAAGCAGGGCCAGAGTTGTGCTGGCAACACGTTAAACTGCGTCTCCGGGGCCACTTGCATAACCTCCGGTGCTGCTAGCACGTGCACTTGCGATACGACTGTGTCGACGGCCGACTCTGTCACTAATCTGTGCAGTAAGTATGACCCCTTGATTCTTTATGCCAACACATCTGCCATTGTTTGGCAAAGGCTAGAATGTCCATTTTTTTAAGAAAAGCGAGATTTTTTATCGTTGTCCAATGAGAATCTCACTTTTCTTTTTTAAAAAATGGACACTGGCTTTTGCCATAAAACGGCAGAAATGTGACCCACGACAAATATAGAACACAAAGTACATAACCTATCACCCAAAAATATTCCCCCAAAAAAAGCAACGCAACAGTTGACTCAGTCGACAAAACAAACCCAACAGCTGAACATCGGTGATCCTTATCTGGACGGTGAGTTTGGACCTTACGTCTCCGTAAGTCCAAAATCAAGGCCAACAGATATGTTTATTGTTTGTGTGTTTTTTTTTTATGTCGCTGGCATTAACAATGCGACTGCTGTAAGTATGCATACTGCGGTGATCGGGAGGACCCAGCGAAAACGGTCAACCTTAGCCCTTGCTAGAAAGAGGAGCAACATATTGCCTTTCCTCAAGATACAGGGTTTCTCAGCCTAATGTCTCACACTGGTTGTCTCCCTCGATTCGCTGCCGCTGTTCAGCGGCAGCGAATCGAGGGAGACAACCAGTGTGCCTATGCTGTCTTTGACCTGCCTCTGACTTTGTTTAAATAAATTATAAAGCAGATTCCTCCCTCCCCGTGACAAAGCTTTAGAAGCGTGTATGAAGTTGCATAGCAGAGATCCGTATCAGGATAGGTACAGCAACATCCGCAATGGACAGGATATGGCGAAGTAACTCCATCAGCTTCACCATCAAGTACAGGCTTTACAAGTCCCTCGTAGTGTCTATTCTGCTCTACGGCTGTGAGACTTGGACACTGCTTGCAGACTCAGAAAAGAAAATCCAGGCCTTTGAGAACAAGTGCCTGAGGAAGTTGCTCCGCATCTCGTACCGCGAGCACAAGACCAACGAATATGTACGGAGCATCGTCACTTCCCTGGTGGGCCCACATGAACCCCTTCTGGCAACCGTGAAACGGCGCAAGCTTGCTTGGTTTGGCCACGTGACCCGACACAACACCTTGTCCAAGACTATCCTCCAAGGCACTCTCGAAGGAAGTCGTCGGCGAGGTCGTCAGAGAAAGAGTTGGGTCGCAAACATAAAAGAATGGACCGAACTCGAGATGCCAGACTTGCTTGCCACCGCCCAAAATAGAACTCAGTGGAGAGCACTGTCTGTTGCTGCTGCCTTTCAGTCCCCCCAACGCCCAGTTCGGGCAAGGGACTGATGATGATGATGATGAAGTTAACCCCTTCACTGCCAGTGGACGCGGACTGTGTTTATGGAATGTGTGTTAATTCAACGCCAAAGATCCCCAGCCACCCAAAGAAAATGGATACAATATGGTATCAGCAAGAGGCATAGATCCTCATGAGCCCCCGAAGTAGCGGGGACTCATGCGGACCTATATAGGCCTCTTGCAGTCTGGACTGTGCTCACTTTTTCTCGATCCATCTCAAACCCAAGTTAATTATTTTTTTTCCCACTCAGCCCCGAAAGCTAATAAGATCGGAGGATCCTGTACTCCCGGCAGCTGCGAGGACAAAAACTCCGCCTGCGCAGCAGGGACCAGCAAATGCACGTGCAATTCGCTATATGTCGCCGACACTGCTGATCTGACTTGTGGTAAGTTTTATCCTAAGGAACAAAATCATGTTTAAAATTTGTTCGAAAATCACAAATAGGTCAAAATTTCACGTGTTTACACGAAACGTGAAAACAAATCGCGTGTTTTCAGTTTAAGCCACAGTTGTTCGCGTGAAAAGACGCGCAGTTGTTGACCTGCTTCTGATTTCCGGAAATCGTTACCAGACGATTCCGGTCTGACAACAAATCCCTGAAATCAGAAATAAGTCAAATGTGCACGTGTTTTGACAGAAAGCAATGCGATATTGCATGTTTGTCCGGGCTTTCAATCCACTGAAAATCCCAAGAAAGGAAGAAAGAAATACGCTTAAAGATTACAATCAACACAATGTATTACATTTTCGGATTAAGACTTATTTTTTAAATTTTCGTATAGAAAATAAAACAGTTCGCTACATATCTTGGCAGTCACATTTTTGGTTTTGACTGAACTCGTCTGGTCTGGACTGGCCCCGTCTAGCTTCCAATCCTGTGTCATTGATCCCGTCTTGATTATACATGTATACTGGCGAGCAAAAGAAATGCGACAATTTTGTAATTGTAGTGTTTCCGACATTTCTTTTCTTCGTCAGTGTATCATACTGTATCAAAGGTCTGACCTTTTTCAGGACTGGCTGCAGGAGGGGACTGTTCCACTGACAGCACTCTGTGTGTCTCGGGCACCAGCTGTCAGTCGGGAAAATGCAGTAAGTCACCTACACCTTATTATAAGTAAATACAAGAAAATAACCAACAAGGAATCGAAGCACATTACAATTTACTAAAGTTTTCATACTGCAAGGACGATGTCCTCGTACTTTATCTTTTCGTGTTACTAACCCATGCAGATGTACTCTATAGACAGACCCACTTGGGAAGCACGCCACAACAGCACTTCTATTCAAATGAGATACTAAGTGTGGAGTTTGTCACACGTAGCATCTCGTTTGAATAGAAGTACACGTGTGGCGTACTCCCAGAGTTGGTCTGTCTAAGGAATACTCCCTGAAAACGATACACGAAGACACTGGATTTCGTGTCCACCTAATTGTTATTTGTTGAGAACGGTGTTTTTCAGGATGTACGACAATTAAGTGTAAATATTTATCTGTTGTATTCACCATCTTTTAATACTGAACTAAAGTGATACAAAACTGTACATTGAAACACATTGTACAGTATTCATCTCGTCTTGTCATTTGCCGTCTGCGGTACATTCTAATACATTCGAGACGCGCTGCATCCGGATAACCAGCATAATAATAATAATAATAATAATAATAATAATAATAATAATAATAATAATAATAATAATAATAATAATAAATAGTTCTTGTATAGCGCTGTTCTCCAGGAAAACATTGGACTCACTGCGCATGCACAACAGCACACTCTCTCTCAGACACACGCACAATTATACACTACTTTAACCCACCCCATCCCTTCCCAACACCTTACATCCACTTCCCTCCAGAATCAGAATAAAAGGCAGTCAAAAGTTAGCTAAAGGTGAGCTAAATGTTAAATGCTCGACAGAAAAGAAAAGTCAATGAGTGAGCTTTGAACTTTGACAATCTGGGCAGATTCCGCATTTCAATTGGCAGCGAGTTCCACACACTTGGGTCTAAAAAGGTAAAAGAACTCTCTCCGACAGTTTTCATGCTAAGCTTCGGGATTTTTAACAGTTTTTCAATGGAGGAGCGTGATGGCTGATAAGCAAACAGCTTGGCGGAAAGGTACGGCGGGAGAGATCCGTCAAAATGCCGATAGGCGAAAATTGCAATTTTGTATTGGCAGCGGAATTTCACGAGCAGCCAGTGCAGCTGCTTCAGCAGAGGCGTAACGTGGTCTCTCTTTCGTTTTTTCAAGCTGAGACGCACCGCGTTGTTCTGAATCATATGCAAGCGTGCGATCTGGTCTGCCGGTAAACCTGCCAGTACAAAATTGCAATAATCGAGCTTGGACGTAATGAATGCATTTACAAATCTTGAAGCCGCACTTTTTGTGAGATACGGTTTGAGGGAAGAGGTTTCTGCGGAACTCAGGGAAACCAGCGCGGCAGACGCTACGATCATGCGTGGAGAGCGTCACATCAATCTTCACACCCAGATATTTGATACAGTTCTGGAAGCGAACGCTGCAGCCACCAATGTTTGCGAACTCGCTGTCTAAGGCGAGACTGAGAGCCAACAGGCATGACTTCGGTTTTGTCAGTGTTAAGCTTAAGTTTGTTGCTAGTCATCTAGAACAGGACGTCATCTATACAACACTGTACGCTCAAGGCTTAGCGGAGCTGAAATGGCTTGGCGCGCTACATTTTGACAATCCAGTATCGTCAGCATACTTGTGAAAATCACACTCATGGGCGGCAATTACATCAGACAGAAGTTGTGAATATAAAGTAAACAAAACAGGCCCGAAAGCCGCGTACAGCCTCGTATCCGGATGCGGCACGTCTCGAATGTGTTAGCGTTGGCGCTGACGTTTCCTTCTTATTTTCGTTCGCTCTAGAACTAGGAGCCACGCAGTACTGCACTCTCACGGGGACTTCAGACATCTGTGTCGCCAACTCAGAATGCACGAGCGGAAAGTGTACCTGCAAAACAGGCTACACCGCCAAGGACGGATTGTGCAGCTGTAAGTACGCGTACAAAATAGTATCGTTTAAATCAGAAGCAGATTAGAGAGTGCACGAGGTTTACACATTATTGGGATACACCTATCCTGCTCGATTTTCAATCGGAATATATTCTCATGAGTCTCCTGCAGCCGTAGGGATTCATAAGAATCAATGGCAGCAGCAGGGACTGATGAAAATGCATGATTCTTGCTGGCAAGGAGTTGTGTCCTTCTCATCTCAACCCATACCGTTTGCGGATGCAATCACCAGATAGACCCACCCGGGGAAATACGTTACAAGTACACTGCTATTCAAATGAGACGCTTATATCTCATTTGAATAGACGTGTCCTTAAGGACACCTTGTGGTGTACTCCTCGAGTTGCTCCATTTGAGGAAAGGGGGGGGGGGGGAGGGGCCCCGCAGACGATATGAGCAACGATCTGGTGTGTGTCTGTGTGTACCTTTGCAAGAATTCAGATAATCGCGCCAGAGTTTAACTCATTCCGCCCAACTGCCGTATTTTCCAAAATTTGGAGGCATCATCTAACGACTATGCGCCAGTCGCAGAAAATGGATTGACCATGATCATTCAAGGGTAGTGCCACACTACCCTTAAATGATTATGGTCGACCCATCTCTTGCTGTAGGGCGTCGGGGCTGAATGAGTTAAGTCCATTTCTCTCTTCTTCATTTGTGAAAGAGTGTCGAGGAAAATGTTATCGTCATATGATTAAAGTACATGCATTCACGATCTTTCTTCTTTTTATTTTTTTTTTTTTTTTTTTTTTTTTTTTTTTTTTTTTCCCCTTTTTTCTTTTTGCTATAGCGGCCGGCGCCCTCGTCATTTCCACACTGCTGATGATGTTGGCCTTTATGACTTCACGGCTGCTTTGAAGACATCACCAATGCACCAGATCCAACAATCTGCTCTCGTGAGGCTGAAGAGACGTCCAGAAGCCAGCAGACGGTTAAGATCAACAGGAAAAATAGAAAAACAGCAGCATAAAAAGCAAAAGCAAGATTTCAGTACTTTGGGATTCAGCTCACTTTTTGAGCGTTATTTTATTTTGAACTCGTATGACTCATTTTTGCTAAATGTTTTTTTGACTTGCATCAGGCCGTATCAGTCATAATGCGTGTATTTTTCTACACAAGTTCGTCCGAGCCACACGACCTTTGCAATCCGTCCAAAGATTTACTTGAACTAGTTGAGACAGCTGAATTTTTAATTGTACAGTTAGCAGCTGGTCAGCATTTGCCTGAATTAAATTGGAACCTTTTATCCAAATAAATAGATAAAATTAATAAATGACGCGTAACATGTGTTCTGGTCTGCGATTTTGGACCTTGTGGCCCTAAGGCCGTAAGGTCCAAAATCACAGACCAGAACTCATCAATCTGTGTGTTTTGAAGGAAGGAAACAGAAGAAACTATTTAATTTATCAAAAGTCTGTAGTGTTGCTTCAAAATATTTACTGTTATCGTGTTTCTGTCGTGCAGCGTAATTCTTGCAAGTATCTGCTCATGTTTTGGTACTCGCCTCTTTCTTCTTTCTCTCTCTCAATTTTCTTTTCAATTCGTGTAAGCCACTCAGTGTTACTTTTAATGAGCTGTCCGCTTTCCTTTCAAACCTTTTCACGAGACGAGACAGAGGGTACTGACATAAGAGCAAACATATAAGACTTAAATTCAGTCATTTAGTTTCATTTTTGTGTTCTGCTTTTTTTTTTTCTTTTTTTTTTTTTTTTTTCTTTTTTTTTTTCTTTTTTCTTTTTTTATTTATTTTTTTTTTTGGTGGGGGGGGGGGGGGGGGGTCCCTACAGCTGGAAACTTTTAATCGACAAGCATCTACCGATTTTTATTCTAATTTTAAGTCAGTTAGCCCGAACGCCCTATAGCAGGCGATGTATTGACCATGATAATTCAAGGATAGTGCCAGATTAGCTTGGCGCCTTCTGGCGCCAAGCTAATCTGGCACTACCCTTGAATTATCATGGTCGATCCATCCTCTGCACCTGGTACTTACTCGATAGGTAACACCTCCAAAATTTGAGGAATGCAGCCGTGTGGCTAAATGGGTTAATGTTGTCAGAGCTTTGATTCGTGCGGTTGATTTTTTATGATTTGTTATATTTCTTCATTAAACAAGACATTACTGACGTAGTGCCTAGCTGTCTAATGAGAACTTTTTTTAAAAAAAAAAGAGAAGTGGGAAGCATTTAATTCTGTTTTTCTTCTTCAAGTGACTGGTTGTGATCCGCTTCTCTCTGCGGTGAATAGCGCGTTTCTATAGTGTTCGTCTCCATGGCATCTCTCTCTCTCTCTCTCTCTCTCTCTCTCTCTCTCTCTCTCTCTCTCTCTCTCTCTCTCTCTCTCTCTCTCTCTCTCTCTCTCTCTCTCTCTCTCTCTCTCTCTCTCAGATATACTGACGAGCAAAGAAATGCGACATTTTTGGAGTGATCGGAGTGAACATTTTTGGAGTGATCATTCCAAAAACGTCGCACTTAGTGTTTCCGATCATTCCCAAAATGTCGCATTTATTTTACGCGTCAGTTTATTAACTGCACAGGCCTTTGGTCCTTCTGCAACAGAACTGAAGGCCTATGCAGTGAATATGCTGATATCTCCCTTTACCTCCCTTTGTCCCCTGTTCATTCGCTAACTCTCGCCTCTTTCTCGGCACGGGAGAATGCGACACACTCCGCGTTCATGAATTTGAAATCCAGTTGAAGGTTTGTCACTGACAGATCTCTGACAGATCTCCTGATTTCAGGTTGATGATGCTTTATCTCTTTAACTTCCGTCTGTTACTGCGGGAAATGGATCGACAGAAGCAGCTTAAATGCCGTTTAAAATTCGACATCATATGGAAGAGAGACAGGTCCTTCAATCAAGACGAAAGAGTTGTCTCGCTTTGACACGTTTGAAGAACAGACAATTTCCGGAATTCAAGAGTAGGTCGCAGTTGCCCGTGTTTCGACGTAAACAGTGGATTAAAAGCCAGGACAAACATGCCAAATGGCATGTTTATCCGGGCTTTTAATCCACTGTTTGCGTCGAAACACGATTAGTTTTGACCTACTTTTGATTTCCGAACAACTTTCATTAGCGTACGTATGGGTTGCCCCGCTTTGCCAGGATGCAATTAGCTTTGCTCCTTAGGAGGTTTATGGTCGATCTAGCTTGTTGTCTATTATATTTTTTATCAACATCTGTGATATTTGAAATACACAATCTAGATATTTAACTGGTGTATTTTTACGTTTTGTGTGTAGTTGATATAAATAAAATCAACAGCTAATATACGTTATCTATCGTTCGTGAAAGCACTGGTTTGTCTTTATTTTGTGTGGTTTGTTTGTTGTTGTTGTTTGTTTTGTGTGTTTATGTTTTGCTTCTTGCTGATGTACATCGTGTATGTGAATCTCTCTAAGGGGCAAGGGGGGGGGGGGGGGAGGGTGCTAGCAAAATAACCAAAAGACGCGCTATATACATATTATTTATTTAAAAGTAATTACCACAAAATAATAATATTATTAATATTATTATTATTATTATTATTATTAAGACGCGCTTTATACATATTATTTATTAAAAATAATTACCCCAAAAATAATAATTATAATTATTATTATATTATTATTATTTATAAAGCGCAAACTGCCTGCGGTGCAGGCTCTAGGCGCTGTACAATGCAAATCAAAATAAGAAACTAAACACAAAACAATAGACATCGGCAACACAAAATAAAAATACGACAATACAAATACAAAATTTAACAGCACATAAAAACACCCAAAGCACAAAAAAAACTATCGCAACATGAACAGAAAAGAGACTGGAATTTGGTAAGACAGAGTAGTAAGATTGGACAAGATGTGTTTTGAGCTGACTTTTGAAAGATGACTGTGGGGGCATCGCGAATGTGCTTCGGAAGCGAATTCCAAATGACTGGGGCGTGTAAACAAAAAGACATTTGACCAAAGGACTTTGTCAAACGACAGTGTCAAAATCTGCTAACAATCAATCACGAAACATACTTTGGTCATATGCAGTGATCGTACAATGCACACACAATATCAACAACTTAAGTTTGTCAACAATCGCTTTGTCAGCACAACATAGTACATCTTAAACTGGACTCAGCTTGGGAGAAGTTGGCTTCTCAACCAAGAAATCACGCGATTAAAATGGTACCTAAGTGTGGAAACAATTTCACCAGAAAAGTCCTTCGCGATAAAAGCTAAGCTCACATATACATAGTTTTACCTTAACGCTGAAATTTACGGAAAAAGGAGCTGACCAAGATTCAAACTCGAAGTAACAACATTTTTGGAAATTTAACATTCTTGCCTCAAAATCTTACTCTTAGAGACTGCGATACAATTAATGTTGGACTCCCTAATGTCTCGTCCAGTTTGGGAAAGTGTACATTCCTATACGACCTAACCATTGCTGGGAATAAAACGTTGCAGACTCCGATTCCGAATCCATAATGGTAATTTCCTAAAATGCATCGTCCGGTTTTGGAAAGAAGTATATTCCTATACGGAGAAACAATTTGTTCCACAAAGGAGCGCAATAGTCATGTCCGTTTAACACATTCTGCTGCAGGACCGAAATCCGCAAATTGTGAAGTTGCCCCCTAAAGACTGTATTAATCTTCTGGAAACAGATCGAGCGTGATAGTTCAAGGGTTGTGCCAGAATAGCTTGGCGCCTATGGCCGCCAAGCTATTCTGGCACAACCCTTGAACTATCACGCTCGATCCATGTCTTGCCGTGGCGTGTTGGAGTTGAATGAGTTAACCGGTTGAGTGCCAGCTGACGCAGACTGTGTTTCTGCAGCCATCGTTGATTCAACACCCCAAAAACCTAGATGTCCCAGGAACATGGATGCAGCAAGAGGCATAGATCCTCACGAGACCCTGACACTGCGGGGGCTCATGAAGATCTATGCTTCTTGCAGTTAGGTGGTGTTAAAATTTTCTCGGCAATGAACGGGTTAAGGCAGATTTGTCGGGTCGTGACCTGTTAATGAACAAAAGACCCAATCCCGACACAAAATGCGCGGTTATTTTGACAGGGTTTTCCAGATTCTTCACCAGCAGTTTTCGACTACTGTGGTTCATATGTCAGTGTGTGTGGTTAAAAAAAAAAAAAAAAAAAAAATCATAAACAAAGAAAAGGTGGGGGAAATGTATTGTGTGCTGGTAAGTTAGTTTGGCCTTTTACGACCATACGCCATAAAGTCCAAAATCACTGACCAGCACACAAACACGGCACGTGCTGTAGTGTTGTAGTATTCAACACTGTCAAGCATCACAACTGACAAAATGGATCCCCTACAAAATAACCATGTACCTTGCACATATCCACGTTTGCAAACATCGCAAAGTAAGACTTAGCCGCTTCACGGCCGAGAGAAACTGAACATCACCCAACTGTAAGAGGTGTATATCCTCATGAGCCCCCGCAGTTGCGGGGGCTCATGAGGATCTACGCCTCTTGCTGACACCAATTTGTGTCCGAGTTCAACATATATTGCCATCAGCATTACGAACGATAACTCATCAGCAAATGCAGTACTATATCTGTAACTGAAATCGTGTCCCTTTCTCTCTGCATGCCCAGCATGGAAAAAAACATGTAATGAGGTGTGGTCTGGTCTGTGATTCAGTATCTTACGAATAAAAGCCGTCCGCAGGTCTCAAATCACAAAACGCAAACAAACACGCACATATATCATGCGATGTCAGTTTTGAGTAAAACCATCAGCCATCGTTCGAAAGGTACAAAACACAACAATGAAAGAGTTTCAAACAAGATAAGGACCATGCGCATTTTTAAAAAGTAAAAAAAACAATTTTTTTAAATTAAAAAAACATGAAGCTTTACGCTTCTAATGAATATCACGGATCACGCTGAAAGGACGCATAGTGTGCCAATACCAGAATCCATAATGGGGGGAAAGAGAGATATTGAGGCTCAGAGATATGGATAGGTCCGTTATAATAAAAGAAAGTTAATACTAAAATTATGTCTTAGCTGGACTGTGATTTTGGACCTTATGGCTTTTAGCAGTAACGTCCAAAATCACAGACCAGCCCATATATAGTCTAAAGTGTCCATATCGGTGTACGGAGGTAGTTTTAGTCGGGCAGCACGCATTGCACTGTTTTGGGGTATTTCGACAAAATGGGAAATGCATATCACATCATCTACATTTGCTTTATTCCTTATTTGTTGAACCCGCTTACGACTCTGTGTGCAGCATTAAGAATAATCAGTTATGGAGACAGAAGTAATAACTTTGAAAATGCTGGCAATTATGCTATTTTAAACTTTCTGTTTTAAGTATATGCATGCATTTTTTTAAAATCTATTCAGGTTCTCATAAATGAAGTCGCAGTTTTCGGAAAATAAATTCAGCTGACAGACTTGAGCCTTGAAGAGAGTCCTAGTGAGCAAAACGTCCTCGAGCCGACGTCCGCTGTAAGGGCTCATGAGAATCGACAATCCATGTTTCGGTCGATGCAGAGGTCTGTGCTGGGGACTTCCTATGTAATTCTCAATTTTATTTCCCGATAGTGTTTGGTTGTCTTGTTTTGCTTGTTTGTGTTGTTGTTGGGGGGGGGGGTTTGGGTGGGGGTGCAGGGTGGGGGTGGGGGATGGGTGGGGGGGGGTTAAAGTTGCCATGTTGCTACATGTATATCCAAACCGCAAGCAAACCGGAAGTGAAGGCTGCCACGTGACGTCGGTGTTTCTATCCCCAGCGGAGAGTAGTATACCAGCGGCCAACACGGTAAGGGAGGTAGCTAGGGTTTCACCACCTATAACAAAAACTTTTTTTTTTAGTGTATAATTGCATTTCTATCACCATAAAATAATATTTGATTGTCCGGCTGCACAGGCTTAGCGTGATAAACTACATACCAGTGCTGTTCAGACGAGTTCGATCAAGATACAATCTTTGCCAGCTTATGGGATCGATGTGCAAAGAGTCGAATTAACCCCTTCACTGCCCCTCCCCCCCCCCCAAAAAAAAAAAAAAATGAACACGATCCAACTGCTTTTTGAACGGGTTTGGAGTTTGTCGTTGAATTCACGAAGATTTCAGGAACAACAATGTACTACAGTGGCAGAGAAGGGGTTAAACTTAGCCAAATCTGTCAAAAACAGCGAAGCGTGTGGTGTATGTAGGCACCATGTGGCTACCGGATGAGCAGCCCAGAGCGTGGTGTGGGCATGACATGGGCTGCCCACGAATGTATGGGCCGGCCCACCTGGCGCCCAACGGGGGCCCATGGTAGGCCCCATATCGAATCCATTTGCAAAACTGCGGGGCTCAGTCTGGGCTTTCCATCTGGAACTCACGCTCCAACCCACTTAGGGCCCGCCGGGGAACGCATATTAATCTATGGAATGTAACAGTTAACTCATTCAGCCCGACGGCTGTATTTCCCAAATTTTGGAGGTGTCATCTAATGACTATGCACCAGTTGCAGGATATGGATCGACCATGATAATTTAAGAGCAGTGCCAGATTAATTTGGCGCCTGTCGGCGCCAAGCTAATCTGGCACTACCCTTGAATTATCATGGTCGACCCATCTCCTGCTGTAGTGCGTCAGGGCTGAATGGGTTAATTAAAATTAATTAAAGGCACACTCCGTGATAGACACCTCATGGTGGCGTTCAGATACATGTGTTACGTACCGTTCTGGTAGCAGGTGCTGGTAGCGGGCAGTAGAACAGCCCCGTCATTGCAGTCACCCACGCCCGCAGTGCTGTTGCAGGAGGCGTAATCACTGCAGGTATCACTGCACGCCTGATCAACCTTCTTGGCTGCTCACACACAAATAATATGACGTTAATGGCGTTAGAAGATTTGAGGAGGAGGTTTGGCCAACATTCTGTCAAATTTAACTGGGGGTGGGAGTGGGGCGGGGAAAGGGAGTAGGGGTGCAAAGAGAGACAACCATGTCAAGCCGCGCTATGTGGGTACTTAATGCTCTACCTTACCAAATGAACGCGAGGTACTGGACGAGGTACCCCAGTAGTAAAACGTCACCGGGAACACGACGGCCGCAGTGGGCCCGAGGACCTTTGCTTACTGGGTATGGCGAGGACATGGGAGAGGTATGGCGAAAGAGAAAAAAAGATGCTTACCATGTTCAGAGGAAGTATCGAAAGCCATACCTACTACCCCCCCCCCCCCCCCAACCACCCACCCCTACCCCACCCCTGCCTGCCGGCTCTACTCCATGTTCCAAAGCCTTTTGAATTAGAATTAGGCCAGAACATGCGCGGAGGTAAAACATTCGGCGGATTCAGCTAGTCCACTTCATCAGCATGCGTTACAAGTTCAATGTGTCGCTGGAGTTACAGGGGCACATGAGAAAATGTTTTCGGCCCATTGCAGACACAGTCTGGCCTCATTTGGGTGATTTTTAAATAGTCAGTTTAACCCTTCTGAGACGAAGCACAACACGCTATACCCAAATGCGAGAGGCACAGATTACGCTGAGCCCATGCACATGCGGGTTCTCGTGTGGCTCTGTGCCTCTTGCTGATCACATCTATATCCTGGTTCCTTAACTCATTCAGCCCCGACACATCACAGCAAGACATGGATTGAGCATGATAGTTCAAGGGTGGTGAAGGAATAGATTGGCGCCCATAGGAGCCAAGTATTTCTGGCACCACCCTTAAACTATCATGCTCGATCTGTATCTAGAATTATTACAATCCTTAAGAGGGCAACTTCAGAATTTGGTGATTTCGGTCCTTGAGGTAGAATGTATTAAACGAAAGGGGGAAAGCTATGTTGCATCAAAGTGTGTGTAGAAATTTTTAGTTATAGTAATCATGGACTTTTTTTTTTTTTTTAAATGTCTTGCTATTGTTTCTACACAGATCACTCTCCCTTCCAGTTCGCGTTTGTCTTTAACCTTTTACACCCTAAACCTGACTTTTGTTTACGTTGCTTATTATCCTTTGAAGGCTACATAACAGATTAGGGGTAGTTCAAGGGAGGTGCCAGAATAGCTTGGCGCCTCAAGTGCCAATCTATTCTGGCACCACCCTTGAACTATCACAGTCAAATTTATTTCAAGTCATTGGATGAAAAGGGTTAAGACGTATAATGCATAGCGTACACACACACACACACACATATATATATATGCAGGCAGTAAGCGAGTTACTCCCAATATGTGTACAAAGGTGTACCATTTACCACATCCGGTAAGGGTGGCCGTGTGAGTACTCGACTGGCAAGCTGTAATTTTTTTTTTATTGGAAATTCCAATTTAACCCCTTCACTGCCGAGAAAAATGTGAACACGATTAAACTGCAAGAGACATAGATCCTCATGAGCCCCCGCGACTGCGGGGGCTCATGAGGATCTATGCCTCATGCTGAGACCAATTTGTATCCATGTTTCTTGGACGGTGTTGACGTTTGGTCATGGAATGAACCAAGATTTTAGAAACAAAGGTACGTACAGAGTAAAATGTACATACAGTGTACGTACAGTGGCAGGGAAGGGGTTAAGGATAAAGTTTACCTGTCGGTAGTGCAGAAATCACTTCGACAAAGTCGCTAACAACAAAGGGTTAACTGATTTACAGTTACAGAATGGGCGTTTGATTTGAAAACGAGAATTGTGCTTTCAAAAATTACAAATGTATTAGTAGGCATCATTTTTAAAATTATGTAAATTGTGTGTTTCAGAGTAATGCGGTCAAGCAGAAAAGCCTGTATATTTAAGACGTGACAGCATGTAGGATCTAAATGTCACGAATGGCAGATGCAATCAATCATAATATGACGTCACATTCAATGCTTTGCACAGCGTGTGGTGTCAAATAACGACGGCTCGCAGTCCTATAGCTTTTTTTCAGCGACATATCAGTCATAAATTTAAAACAACCCTGAATGTAGAGTCGTCACGTTTATCGAACAGGTAAATAACTAACATAGATAGGAGCACACTTCATAACACAGGAAAACACAGCTTTTGAACATATCTTTGTTATTCCAGAGCGTTTTCCTTTCTCTTCTGTTTTGTTTACCGCTTTCTTTTCAAGCTTCAGTGACAAGGTCTGGTGTTTTGCACGACGCTGAAACTATCAGGGTCAATCCATCCGGTATCTAGTTTGGAAAATTCACACTTACTGCAATAGTGGTCCCTGGCAGTGCCTGCAGCAAAGCCTTTGACAGTGTCGCACGTGCATTTCAAAGTCGTGGGGTCACAGATTGCGTTATTAATGCATTTTCGTTGAATGTTTCACGCGTGCACCGTCAGTTGTGCGTTTTATGAAATATAGGATAACATTGCAGATTGAACACCCAACAATTCAGACTTAAATCAGTTAGTTCGTTAAGGGTGCCGCCACACATGCCGATTGTGCCCCGATTTTGTAGCAGATTCCAATCCGGTTGCGATCGGATGACGTCAGAATGCGACTTTGCATCCGATCCGATCCCAATCGGCTGGGAATCTTGTGTTTAGAGCCTGCTCTGTTTTTGCAACACGACTATCGGCCCCGATTGTAAGCTTCAACCAATCAGAGCGCGTCTCAGTGTGAAAATGGCGGAAGATACGAAGAAGACTAAATAAAATTGAGCAGTGAGAAATCACAATATCTGATAAACCAGATCCACAGCCAGGCAGTTTTGTGGGATTGCAGCTACAAGGACTACAAAGATGAAAGAAGGAAACTGGCCGCCTGGCTCACAATTCAAATCTGGAACGTGTGGCAGTGCACACGTTTTTCTAGTCCGGCGCGATCACACTCCGATTGAAACGGTTCTGGAAACTGCTCGAGAATCGGCCTCGAAATCGGCATGGGTGGCGGCGCCTTTAGTTATGTGGGTTTAACGCTGAGCAAGCGACTAAGGCCATCTCACGGCTGCAGACCTACATCTGACAAGCAAGAGGCATAAACTCACACGAGCCCCGTGACCGCGGGTGCTCCTGTGAGTCTGTGTCTCTTGTAGTTTTCTGGCGTTTACCGTGTTCCTGCTTGCAGTAGAAGGATGAATAAAATTTCATATGGAAACAACTTACCACATCTGACAGAGTTAGTGCAACCAAAGATCGTACATAGAAAGATAAACCAGCTCCTCTTTAGCGTATAGCAGAAAAACGAGGCCAGCCGAGGAGTTGCTTCCCTTGTGCTGACCATGAGCGCAGCCCGTAAACACACGATGGTAATTACCATTAGAAAACATCAGCACAAGCAAATTCTGTGTATCCCTTGATGTTTCATGCTACAGGCCTGTTTGATAATAAAATCTGTGATGTGGAATAGGGGGGGGGGGGGGGGGGGGGGCGGGGTGGTGGGGGTGTGCAATATTTTGTTTTAAATGGTGTGAATCTACAGAGTTGTTTACATGTCTAAGTGTTAACATGTATTTCAAGCTGTGTTGTTTTAATAATGCTTACTTATAGTGTATTTGAATGTTATCATTTCTCTTTATTTTAGTTTTTCTGTATTATTTATTCATGTGTTAGTGAGAAGCACAATTTAGCAAGTATCAACCAGCCACGATTCATGCCTTCTATGATCTTGTAGTGCGTTTGTTTTGTTTAATTTATGCTTAATTATTTTCGCCCAATTAATCCCAAGCCCACATTCAACAATTTTTGGAAGAGTCACCACTCGACTGTGTACCAGTTGCAGGAGATGGATCTACCATGATAATTCAATGTCAGTGCCAGATTAGCCTCAGGCGCCAAGCTAATCTGACATGACCCTTGAATTATTGATCAATCCAATGCCTGCCTGCTTGAGGCTAAATGGGTTGTGTAAACAATTTCTACAAATAACATTTAACACAAATAACATTTAAAAAACGCACTCACACGAACACCCACACAAATCACAAATACGTGCTAACATATACATCATGTAAGAAATGACACAACACAGGTAAAGTCTGGCATAAGAGCAAAAAGTATTCTCTATTGTATTCCTCTGAAATGATCTAGTGGCAGATAAACTATCTTCATAACAGGCAAAAAGGAAAAAAATAATAACAGAACATAATCCAATGTCATATGAAAGAAGAGTCTTGTATATACTTGCACATAGCTGCAAGTACAACACTGTGCAGCTGTTCGAAAGATCCTGAACATGCGCTTGGTAGCACTAAAAAAGTAAAGTAATTACTCAATCAGTAAATTGCTTCAACAAATAAAAAAAAAGTGGTCAGAGAAAGAAGAGTAGTCATTTTTATGGTGTCTGGACTTGGTGGACTGTTTTCTTATTTTAAAGGTGACGCACTTTCAACATTTTTCTGTTTCTTTTCTGTGACTTCTGCACGAATGACCTGTTGCTCTCTTTCAGAGTGAAATGCAGCCGCACATTGATGAACAACTGCAGCAGAAAATGCTGGATGGCACACTTTCCCATGCGGCAAAAAAAAGTGTCATGTTTTTTCAACAGTGCTACCAAGCGCATCTTTACTTTGTCCAAGTGCAAAATTTTTCCGATGTTGGCAACATAGGCTTCCTCGAACGCCTGCACCAGGTGTTGCAGTCTGGTGCTCGGAACTGTAAGCCCCCCTGTAATGCCTTGATACTGTTTGTTCATGATGAATGTTTCAGCCCGAGAACCAGTAGAGGCACCTGTGAGGAGACTGTTACATTCCTGACATAAGGGTTTTGCCTGCATCTTCTTTGCCATGTAGCCAGCAATATACATAAGTACGTTTTCTTGCATTTGGACGAGCCGTGGGTCTCGAGTCTCTGGCACTGGCAAAATCAGCTGCATCAACTGATATGTGTCACCATCATTTTCCATATGGTCCTGTGGCCAATCAGGGACGACACCATCTTCTGGTTCATCTTCCACTACTGACTGCGGTACTGATGTCAGCGCTGTCAGGGTGAGCAGCCACTTGTCACAGTCCTCAATGCAGTTGCTTGCATCACTCTGCACGAAGAAAGAGTCCACCATGACCTGGCGAAAATTGTTGCGAAACTGTTGTGGACTGGGGTTGTCACCATGCCCTCCTTTTGACCGAACAACTGAAAACAGATTTTCAACACAGTCCTGGTTCAGACGGTCAGTTAAAAGAAATTTCACGCCATGGTCAGTATGAAGTTCTTTCCACAATGCCAGAAGTGTTCTAATGGCCATCTTCCACCCTGTCAGGCTTGGGAGTTGCGATACTGAGGAGAGGGACTGAACAGATTCCAGCCAACTTAGAGTCTTCAACAGGAACTCCTCATGTCCGGATGTTGGAGTCATGGCATGGGCCATTTTCTGTGTAGACCTGAGGTTGCCACTGTTGAAGGTATTGAACAGTTGATCGAATGTTTCGATGAACAGGGCTGTGTGAGCGGCGTCTGCGTCAAGTACATGCAGCTGTACAAGTGAAGAAATACCTGCTGCAACTGTGTACGAGAGGACCTGCGCAGCATACCGCACGCGAAGTGCAGCAAAAGGTGGCAGTTCAAGGTGCTTGCTGGTCAGTTTTGGGGCCATGCGAACAACATTTTGCTGGTCAAAGTTGTAGAATTGTTCAATATGCACCCACTTCACTTCTTGTCCATCAACAAGGAACCCACTCTTTTTGAATTTGTTCCTTGTGTTTTTCAAAAGATGGGGAGGATCATAAAGTACGTGTACTTTGTTCTCTTTGTGGAAGAAAAAAGGAGCCTGCTCTGTCACCCTGCAGAATTTTGTTAACATTTTTCGGTTATTGGAACCTTGGTCAGCAATCAACACTTTTACCTGCAGACCACACTCCTCTAGTCTATCAAGACATTCAATCAGCAGACCATGCAGAACCTTAGCGTCAACAGGTCCGCTGGAAAGGATATAACCAACATCCTGTTTCCAATTCATAACCAGTCCACGCACCATGAACACTGTAGCATGGTTGGCTACATACATGGACCGACCCGTACAACCAAAGTCTTCTAGGCCTTCCACATAGTCTTTTTCGACATTGTATGTCACAAACTCCTTTAAAGACATTTCGTCGAACACCAAAGCACAGAGTTCTGAATTAGTTGGCATTGAAGAAATCTTTTGCTGGAGTGCGTTCAGGACATTCTTGTTGAAGCCTGGAAATATCTGGACAGCTCGCATGTCTCCGAAGCGAAGAAACTGAAGGCAACAAGAACAGTTTCCTCAGTAGCCGATATGCTTTGGGACTGGCATGAAAAATGGACAAACCTAAACGGTTATCTTGCTCACTCCATCTGCGACCCATCTTCGGTTTGGTGACCTGGCGAAGCTGAGTGGTGACGAACTGCAGACATGGACCTTCGAGGAAGAGGGAGAGATCTTTTATCAACGCATCTCGTTTTTCTGCCAGGTCCTGCTTTTGGAGTTTTTTCTTTGGAGATTGTTGCTTGATTTTCTTCTGCAGTCTGTAGATTTTGTTTCTGGAAGCTTTTAGCTCCCTCTTCAGCTTTCTCTTTCTTGGCGAAATGCCTGAGGTACTGGGCACTTGCTTTTCTGCACAGACACAAAATAATAATACTAATTATACTGTTCACAACAAAATACAGTTTAATTCAGTTGACTGTAGACTATGGAGGCAAGTGGTGTGGCTAATCGGTTGTACAGTAACTCTTTACAATTCGCCAAGTTTGAAATGTTTGACCAGTGCAAGTCAAAATCTCCAGTGTGTTTAGAATGACACTAGCTGTTGCACTCAGCCTTTCCGCATGTCAGCCCTGTACTGTTTTCCTATGATCATGCCAGTGCCCTCTGAATTGGTACATTATAATATACAACCACGCCCAGCCTTCTGCTAGTTGTTCAGTTTCTAAAGGGAGGTGGGGGTGGGGGTTTACTTCTGAAGAGCTAATATTTAATATGTATATTATACCTGGTGGTGGTATGGCGTCTAGTTCCACATCCACGTGCTGTGCAAAGTCAGTGTCCGATGACAAAGAAGCCTGCAGTCCTGAAACATAATGCCAGACATGGTAAAGAATTGCATCTTAAGGCTGTAAAACAAATACAATCATAATTTACAGGCTCTTTATACAATTACTTGATAGATGAAATAAATGATAGCTTACAATGCTACATCCATTATGCATAGTAAACCACTTGTGCGCATGCTGGTTGACTAATGCTTACTGACAGTCGCGTTTTGTAAGCCATTATTAAATTATGTAATGAATAGCCCACTAATGACGAAACAAAAGCCTACATATGACATGAACACAATGGACATACATTGGGGTTTGCCCTAATTTTATTTTTACCTGTTCCTGAAGACTTTCTCTTCATCTCAGGTGGACAGCGCAGTACATCATCTTGTACTCTCTGTTTGGGCGGCTTTCGAAGAGTGGATACTCGAGGGGGTGGATTCGGAAGATTCTTGAATACAGATGGTACTGCATTCCAGGCCAGCTTGCTGGTTTTGTCTGGATATAAGAACTGGCTCTTTTCGAAGTGGACACTGCAGAGTTGTACACCTGACGCGTAGAGCTCCGCTGCTGTCTTCCCAAGCAAGTCTTCCCTCCTTGTTCTTTGAACCCATTCTTTGCACCTGTACACCATACAAAAGAGTTATGTGAATTCAGTTTTTATGGCACAACAGAAAATGTCTGCATGTAAAAAAGACATTGTCACTTAGTTTTAAGCAAACATCAGTGATCACCCACTCACAGTAACACAATTACATATACACTAGACCCAATCTGACACTGAATATAAACGTGCTGTCACAATCGCAGGTATTGCCATGGGCATGATTGTCTCTCATCTTCATTTGCGAGTGTACTGTTCAATTTTGCTAACTTGCCTTTGATCCCATATAATTCAGAATCATGCATTGATAAGTTACTGGTTGTATTAACGAGAGCGTTTTGCGATAAAGACATTGGCAGATAAACTTCTTAGCTAACAGTGTAAACAACGTGATAGACAGATGGTGTATGCCTTATCCGAATTTTAAGCTATAAATGATTCGAATATTTGAAAAATTGGCGATCACTTACCTCTTTTCATCCTTAGAAAATCTGAAGAAAGATTTTCCTTTGCAACTTTCTTTCCATCGAGCATTTGAGCATCCAATTGCACCGCATGCATCGCCTCCACCTCTCCGGCGCGTCGCCATGTTTTTCATGGCAGTAACAGGGGAAGTAACTCGGGTGCTGGCCTCGCGAAAACAAGCCAGCTGGAGTATCTTACTATATAGGATCTTTGGTGCAACGAAGCCGTTGTTCGCGTCACATTCACACGCGCCGCCCACGCAAGCACCCAAAAGCAGATAATGTCCCTTACCACATGGCATGCCTACAGCTGGAACTGCACGTCAAAACATGGTGTTGGTGAAACCAACGTCTTCGGGGCCCACGACGGCCCCAGTGGGCCCGCTGCGGCCGTTGTGGGCCCGAGGATCTTTGCTTACTGAGCATGTCAATATAATTATTGTACTGGATACAGTATATTTTATATCTTTTTGTGTTGTTTGTTTGTTTTTTAAAGTACAAAGAAGCTAGCGTTTTGTAGTATATTTCGATCAGCAAAGGTGTGCATGTGTCGTGTTTTACGTCTGAAACTCATGTACATCAAAGAGGACATAATCGTGTTCTTGCTTACTTTGTTTGGTTGCTTCGTTTTTTTAATATATAATTATTATTATTATTATTATTATTATTATTATTATTATTATTATTATTATTATTATTATTATTATTTCAGTGGTTTGTCTCTCGTTCAGTTTTGTTTGATTTTGACATTTGTATTGCGGGTTTTATCATTAAACTTCAGTATCTTTCCTTTCTGAGGTTGGTTATTTAGTTGGTTCTTTGGGTGACTGGCTCGTCGTTCGTTTGTTCGTTTGTTTTGTCCGCTCGGCTTTTTTCCCCATCGTTGGAAAGGGAAAGGAGAAATCTGACTTACCACATGCGGTCCCTTTCTTGACGTGGCTGGGGTTACACTTGCAGAGGCTGGACTGGCAGGACGCGTTGGGGTCGGTACCGACGAGGGAGGTGGTCTTGCACGCTGCGTCCAGGTCGCCATCAGCCGCTCTCGCCCCTGGTACATCACTGAGTCGACAGAAAACAGTTTTAACCCCTTTGTATTTACTCTTACTGACGATGCCGTTCGGCGGAAAAGACGCGTGGAACTAGGCTGCTTTTTTTGCTGAACGGGATCGGCTGTAGCAGTTAAGAGGTTTTAACCTGAGAAGCAAAACGTCTTCGGGCCCACGACGGCCGCAAAGAAATGTAAATGGAGAGTGTGCTGCTCCTATTTTGCATAAGGTCGGTTACGAACGGAGAGATTAAAAGTTTGGAAAATAATGTGATGCAAATTTATCGACTGATCTTGTTTCTGAATAACGTGAATCCTGCCTAAATTGATCCAACACCGTCATCAGTCTGTAGTAATGTTGATAATTCACGAGACGCTCATTCAAAACCCAGTCTGGCAATACTTTGGAAAACTAATGATCTTTCCATGTCCATGAGTAGTTATTAAATTATGAATAAATACAATATGATTTCATGGCCAAAGACAAAGAATCAATTATTAAAATTTGTTACGTGGTAGTCGTGGTCGTAGTATGATGCAATCACACCAGACACACTCGCGTAGGTTTTTTTGTCGAAAAACCTCACTCAGTTGCAACTCGTCACACGGGGCACAAAGTTGTAGACCACACTGGAGTAACAGTTCCAACATTACTTTATTCTCACGATACAATATCAGCACAATGCATCCACACTTTGATGCACTATCTCTCATAAATGCATCCACACTTTAATACACTGTCTCATACAATGCATGCACCCACTCTCTTTTATACTATCACAAATTTCCAAAATCATCCCGCAAATTACACAACTCAACCAATCAGAAAACAAAACGTACCCAAAATCATTAATATTCATTAAAAAGAAGTCTCTAGATTTTTCTACAATCTACCACTAAAACCTTTGTGCATTATGTAAACGTCATAAAATGTAACCAACATTGTGTACTACAAAACTGTAACGTCATGTTTGAGGTCACACTAGAACAATCGCGCATTTTTCATAAACTTCCAGCTTAATCTAGGTCGGACTTCGCTACAAGTTAGCGAAATGTGCAACATTCTAGTCACACACACACACACACACACACACACACACACACACACACACACACACACACACACACACACACAAATCAATCGCAATTCTCCATCATACCAAAAAAGGTACGTGATTCTAATCTAAAATAACTCAACTGAACATCGGATCTTTTCCTGTGATCAACACACACATGCTCTAAAAATAATAACACACCCACAAACATAACAAAATTCAACTAATCTGCCACGCAGAGCACCAGCAAAACTAAAGTGAAGCTCGTTAGTTTCATGGCTGGTGGTTGGTCCGCAACTGGGTGGTTCTCATTTATGTACGACAGTAGTAACTCTGCCCAGACCGCTGCCAGTGTTGTGACCCGTCGCCATGTCGGCGCGTTTTATATATCATTTTGCTTTCATCCCTATGTCTCACGACCAATCCTTTTAGCGCAAACCGTACCATGTGACCTCGCTACAAAAACCCTTGTAGCGACTAATGGCGGACATTTTTGGTTTTCGAGTACCAGCTTTGTTGGACAAAGAAAGAAAAACAGGTGCCAAACAAAAAAGAAACTTAGCATTGTTCGAAACAATACGCACTCTACAGTGGTTTTGTTTGGGTGACAGCATCCTATTTTCAACAATATTTTCCGTCGAAACGCTCGAGACTAAATAAAACAGGCCTACCCCGGATCGAGAATGGCGCACGATCGTCTCTGCAATGCCGAGTATTAAATTCTGCACTTTTATTACTCTGACAATATGTAAACATTTAACAATGCGGCTCGAAAAGCGCTTTCCAAAACTGAAATCGACACTCTGCAAACAAGAGCGGTGTTTGCGCATGATCGTGACCCCTTGCAACTGCAGGGATTAGCTGAGGACATGCATTTGCGTCAACTGTAGGAAATGCCACATACGTTTGAAGTTTGATGAACTTGTCTAATTTTACGAAATTAGAGGAGGAATGAAAATAAATACGTTATTGGTAGGAGTAATTTACTGCACGGATACTTATAAGCCGTGGGGTGGGGGGGGGGGGGTTAAAAGAAACAACTGTACGCTGAAGGCCTTCGGCCTTACAGTGGTTTCGTTTACCTCCCTCAGGCAAACAAGTGTCCGTGTAGCAAAACGCCTGCCACCAATAACTTACAATATCTGCCAAGAGGTATCTTTCCTTGCTCGTGATTGGTCGACTGCTGATTGCTTTTCAGTTTATTCTAGGCCGCGCTGTAAACATACACGCACTAAATGAGCGCTTTTGGCGTTCCCCAGCTGTCGCAGGACCGATAACTCTCCGATAGGTGGCGTTCCACCAAGAGGCCTAAAGTCACCATCTTGTTTTAACTTCTATATTACTACTAGTACTACTACAGTCGAGTTTACTTATTATAATTTCACTATCATCGCAAAGAACCGCCTTGTTTCGAACGATGGCTAGTGCGTATGGAAGTATGTCTCTCAATGCGTTGGTTTCTTTCTTTTTTTTTTTTTTTTTTTTTCTTTTTTTTTTTTTTTTTTTTTTTTTTTTTTTTTTTTTTGGGGGGGGGGGGGGGGGGAGATGCAATATATTACTAAACTAGAGATCAACAAGAATATTCCGGTTCGTCAGTGATTTACATGTATCGGCAGATCTATCGTTTTTTCTTCACTTAGTTTTAATGCTTTGGGCGGCGGGTAGTTCTTTTCCTCGAAAACCAACGAAAACCCCCAAAAAGTAAAAGAAAAAAACAACAACAAACAACCGAAATTTTCCTCGAAAAATCAACGAAAAAAACACAAACACTAACGAAATCCAACTAAAATCCCCGAAGAGACAAAAACAACCGAAATCGTCTTTTTCTCGTGGGGTGTTTCGTTAGTTTTTGTTGCTTTCCGGGGTGTTTTCGAGGAAAAGAAGTACCGTGGGCGATTGACCGCATGCATTTTGCTTAATTATGTATTTTCCATCACATATAATAGACTGTAGCGGACACAAGCTGCAGTACTATATAACTTGTGAGCAGAGACTGCATTTGAAGTAAATGATGAAAGCCCTTAATCAAATTACAATTAGTCAGCCTGCAATTAGTACTAATATTTTAATAGCACTGGTTTTGGATTATATTATAATTTGATATAATAATAATTTAATATTATTAATATTATAATAATTTAACCCAAGAAATAAATCTTTCTCAAAACATTGTCCATAATTGTAAAATATATTATTAATATATTTTACAATTATCGACATTGTTTTGAGAAAGATTTTTTTTTGTGGTTAAATTATAGTAATCACTAATGGTTATGCCACCGTGCAAGTCCATTGAGTCGTACAGGCCCCCCAACTCCTGCCCCCTCTGTGTTTAGTTTATATTAATTCAGCCATGCTTAATATTGATGTGGGGTTTTTTTTGTTTTCAGATTTGTTTTCAGCACAAATGTGTTCTCCTAAACTGTTATTAATAAATTTAATAAGGGTATTAAAACGATCTTTATTATAAATTCATTCAAAAGTTTAAACCTATGAACACTGACACCTTCTCAAACAGACACTAATGAGACACAGCAGCACACAACAGATGGTACACAACAAGCACAAACTATCGGAGCCTCGAACAGCAATTATCCATCTTTTTCGCAGCGCTTGATCTTTAGGAAAAGCAAAACCACCTACATTGCTGCACTGAAAAACGCAGCATTTGTTCACCATTGCCACGATTGTGCAAAGCAGTTTCTTAGATATGCAGACTGGAAACTTGGTATGGATAACGAGAAACAGAAAGTAGCGGATATCCTCTTGGTGGAACGCCACCTATCAAAAATTCAAGGGAGATAATTATTGAAAATAACCGCTCATTCAGACAGTTACCACGACTGCTTTCTGAATTTCAGAGAAGTCTGGAGGGAGTTGTCGCCAGCCCAGATTACAACTATGTGTCGGATTAAACGCACTTCAAGCGAAATAGTGCTTAGACGACATAAGAGTGGAGTGAGATATAAGTTTATTTTCTTTGACTGATGCCTGGTTGGTGGACAATGTGAAGTTGACCGAGAATTTCGCCGACCAAATATGACATGATAACCCACGAGAACGTAATTGGTTTTTATCTTCTGTCTCTTGCTACTTGCTACTTACTTTTTTTCCTGGGGGATGGGGGTGGGGGGAGGAATAAGACGGCTTTTACCCCATAACATCCAAAAGCTAAAGTTTTGGTGTTTTGTTTTTTGTAATTTGCTTATTGTCCTATGAATTACAAATTAGGAGAAAGATTAAATATTTTAGTTCAAGGGTGGTGCCAGAATAGCTGAGGCACCACCCTTGAACTGTTATAGACAAATTAATTTCTTGCAATACTGTATCTGGTTGTCGGCCAAAAACTGGAAACAGTTAAGAAATTCAAATACTTAGGAGCCATTGTGACAGATGAGGGATCAAAACCAGAAATACTGTCCAGGATTGCGCAGACAACAACAGCACTGACAAGATTGAAGACCATATGGAAGGACAGAAACATCACACTCTGCTCCAAGATCAGACTGATGCGCTCCTTAGTCATCTCAGTGTTCTTGTATGCCTGCGAGTCATGGACCCTCACAGCAGACCTTGAAAGGAAGATACAAGCCACTGAAATGAGATGTTTTCGAAGGCTGCTTGGCATCTCATACAGAGATCACATCACGAACGAGGAAGTGGGAAGCAGAATCAGGCAAGCCATCGGGCCCTATGAAGACCTATTAGCCATTGTGAAAAAAACGCAAACTGAAGTGGTATGGGCATGTCACGCGTTCAGCAGGGCTTGCCAAACCAATCCTGCAAGGCACTGTGCAAGAAGGACGAAGGAGAGGAAGACCCAGGAAAAGATGGGAGGACAATATCTCAGAGTGGACAGGACTGAAGCTGGGCGATACGCTGAGAATGGCAGAGAACAGACAGGAATGGAGGGAGCTGGTTGCAACGTCATCAGTGGTGCCCCAACGGTCGGCAAGACTACGGGATATAGATAGATAGATAGATCAGGATGAAAATGGTGAGAGGTGACGCGGACTGGCCATTTTATAAGCTGCAAGTGTGTGCGGCAAGAAGTATAGATCTCTTTACGAAGGCATGTAATGTTTAGGTAAGGAAGAAATATATACATATTCATGTTATAATAACACAAAGCACCACATATAATTCTTTTCATCAAGAAAAGGACAAACACATGAGGTCATGTATTACTGCCCGCCCGTTATTAGAACATGGTCGCTACGGGTAGTTGTTAGGTAAATTTCACATTATTTCACCACCCTTAAAAATGTCATATTAGTCAGTCAGTCAGTCAGTCGTTCGTTCAATTGTTCAGTCAGTCAATCAGTCTATGCACTTTAACTGAAGGCGCCCCGCCTCAATAGCTGACACATTGTCGTATAGCGTTGCCGCCGACAATCCTATTCAACACGTCTGTGGCTAATGACGCGAGGCGCTTTGAATGTGTGAACTTTACGCCTGACCTGATTTTCATCGCTTAACCTTTTCATTATCACTGCTAAGCGGCGACCATTTTAAGACCATAATATCATCCCTGCGTACAACTCATTTGCCGGAGATATATAATCAGAACAACGCAATGGAATTTTCCAATGATCCCGCCGCCTATACTACAGGCGTCACGCCAACATAGAACGACCTTTGAGCTATACTGAATAATTAGTCATCAGCATTTGACACTGGAAATGAAAACTATACATAACCTTTTCAACGTTTCAGCTGGTTGCCGGTTAGATCGATCGACGAACCTTCATCCTGAAATTGTGTTAATATTTTGTCCGCGCTTATTTTGTCGATACACTTTTAAAGTACACTTGCTCATAAAAAGGGAATGTTATCTTTGCTCCTTTGTTTGCCCGTGTACGTATTGTTTTGTGCATTTCTGTGGGCGGCAAGACAGAAACAGGACGATAGAAAACAACAACAGAGTGCTATAGAAAATAGAAAGCAGTTTTTTTTATGGGACATTCCCTCGTGGTTGGCGACAGTGAAATAACTTTTAGCCAGTGTAACGCACGCAGACTTGCCCACAGTCGTACGCACAGACTCTCACGCAACAGACGCATACACCGCCACTGACTCAGACGGGCGCATTCATGCGGTAAAACACAACACACGGGCTCCCTTTCTAAAGTAACCTTTATACACTATAAATGAAAAGAACGACTTAAATGATTATCAACTATATACACTGTTCTATTATCACACCACACACGTATCACAATATCTTTGCCAGGTTAGGTCTTAGTCTCACATTGCCTCCAACCTGTTTGATGTTGTTGTCTGGTTACGTTGGTCCTTCTCACGTCTAGGCGTGAAAGTCCTTCGTCGTACGCTTGTTGCCGTCCTGTCTCTCTTTGGCACGGACGTCCTCGTTCTCGTACGGTACTCAGTTCTCACTTGGACTCGGGTGTCTTGGTCCCCAGTCAGACTCACTCTCAGAAGAGCTGGAGGGATGACCTCACGTAGGTCCCACCTGCGACTCGACGTCTCGGCGTCCGTCTTTCCACTCTCGTTACAAGAACTCTGAATAGACAAAAGTCCCAACGTAACACTTGCTAAACACACAACATATTGGATCAATGAGAAACGTCACGTAACCTGGCTGATACAAATAACCCACACGTTCATTCACACACACACACGTGCTTCATAAACTATTTTCGTATCACCCCATCTCTGTCACTATCTTGAAACAGACTATAACCTAACACTCTTGCTATACATTACTCTATACCCTGGAAAAGACTATGCTTAGCCAACCACGTACTATCTTCATAGTGGCTTAGACATACACACTTCATATTCCTTTAGTCATCTAACTCGGTAAACAACTGTATACAGAAACACCGGTTACTTCACCGAATTCTAAACATACTATAACTAAACCAAACCGGAACACCGCTACACAACCACATTAATCTTACCACGCATACTGTCTTTAACTAAACAACTATCAATACTACGTTTATAGAAACATACCTGAAATCTAGGCTTCAGAGTCTTGGAATGCGGGCTAGGTAACTCGAACACAACCGTTCCATACGACAAAACAGCCCGCACTCCCGATCTAGACCTCTGACAGTCACAGCTTCCGCCTAGAACTCAATAAACAGAACTCACTAAAAATTCCCGTGCTAACCACGTCTTACATGTGGGTAGCAGGCCCCACGGACTTTCGGCACAAACAAACCGTTAACAAAAACCGTACCGTACTAATCCTAATGTATGAGCACTATGCACAAGCATAGAGCTTCATCACAATTCCCCCTTCCTCGGGAAAAAAAAGAAACGACCGAGTTTCTTTTTAAGACTACTCGACGTAATATTATCCGAAAACAGGAAAGGACTAACTTTTACTACCTAGAATACAAGAAAAAAGATTACAGCCTTAAGCCTCAACGCACACTCTCGGATCGCACAGCGAAAGCCAAAACAGAACTAACGCGCTAAAACCTTCAGAAATGAAATCGATCCAACGACTGCCCACACACACACTCGCGAGACCCCCGTCTCTGACCTACCGACAATCGCGAGACCCCAGTCTCCGACTTGCCTACAATCGCGAGACCCTAGTCTCCGATCTACCTAAATATTGGGTGCTGAGCGGCATTTCTGTCCGCAACAGAAGTATGCCGTCTCAGACCAACCCGACTGTTGGGCCACACCCGCTGACCGATTCCCTGTTTCTGGACGGAAATAACACGTTCCCTCTGCCCACGAGCACGATTGCTCGGAGCTCTCGTCGCGACTGATGGGACTGCACCGCGAGGAACATGAGCTCGCTTAATCGCTCCAACTTTAGCGATGACTGGCTGCACACCCTTCACGTTACCCAAAACTAAATCAACGACTGGCTCGTCGATGACACACGAAACCAGACTACCTGTAAAAAACTCTGTGTCAATCTCTATCTTAGCTAACGGAAAAACTTCTATCTTTCCTCCAAACGAAACTACTTTCTGTGTCTCGCCTGTGAACTGATCTGGTCTAACAAGGCTACGCCTGACCCCCGCGGTCGTGGCACTCGAGTCGCGCAGAACAGACACGAGGAAACCGTTCACCACCCCCGTCACTACCGGCTAGTACCCTCCGCCATCAGCCGAGCACACAACGCCGAGCTGAGGCTCCTCCACGACAGGAACTGCAACACTGGCCGTGTGAGTGAGCTGCACAGCCCCATCTACCCGACCAGTGACGCCAGGATACGGATGAGCCAGATGGCCGTGCTCCTGATAACCAGCACCCTGCGCGCCTGCACTGTAGTACGGACAGCTCCGACTGAAGTGCCCGTACCCACTACAAGAAAAACACTGCGTGTCCGAACTCGCAACACGACCACGACCATACCCACGCAAAGAAGTCCCTCCACGTGCGTACGGATCGCTACCGCCATTGCTGTTACCTCGATCACCGCGTCGAAAACGCAAAGTACCTCTACCGTTAACGAGCTGGGCCCCACGTAAGGTATTGACGCCCCGGTAACCCTCAGTCGTGTTAGCAGCGACCAACCCGACTGGCGGTGTCTCGGTCCTACGCGCGAGGTTTTTCGTAGGATGCGCCATCCGAAAAGCCTCCGCATTCTGTACTAACTCGTCCGTAGTTTTGAGGTTACGCTCTCTCAAGAATACCGCTAGATCCTTGGAAACGCTCCCAAAGAACTGTTCAGCCAACATGAGATCGAACAATGCTTCGTACGTGTGGTCGATCTTTGACAGTTCGACCCAACGTACGAGCAAATGGGACAACCGTTTGCCAAACGACATAAACGATTCCCCTGTCTCTGGCCGAGAAGCTCTCAAGCGTTCTCTAAAACCTTCCGCATTACACTGGAACTTCTGCAAGAGACACTCCTTCAAAGTCTCGTACTCTATGTTCCCCGAAACGGTCAAACTATGGTAAAGACTCAAGGCCTGACCCTCAAGCACAGATGAAAGCAAAACGGGCCAGTTGGCAGGAGGCCAACTCAACGCCTGCGCATGAGACTCGAAACGGCACAAAAAAGCGTCAATAGAGTCCACGGACTCTTTAAACATCGGCAGTTTAGGAAAATTGCGTATTCCTCGGCCTACTGAATCACTATCTGCTTTAGACCCCGCATCCCGAGCTAACTGTAGTTGCACCTCTCTATCTCTCTCCTTTTCTTCCCTCCGATACTCTAGTTCCTTCTCTCTTAACGCATGTTCCCTCTCGTCCTTCTCTCTCTGAAACGCTAGAGACTTCTCGTCCTTCTCTCTCTGAAACGCTCTCTCTTCTCTCTGTACTTCTAATTCCTTCTCTTTTAAGACCCTTTCTTTCTCTTCTCGCTCTCTCTGAGCTTCTAACTCTTTCTCCTTTAGGACTCTTTCTTTCTCTTCTCGCTCTCTCTGAGCTTCTAACTCTTTCTCCTTTAGGACTCTTTCTTTCTCTTCTCGCTCTCTCTGAGCTTCTAACTCTTTCTCCTTTAGCTCCATTTCCTCTTTCTTAAGTATTCTGTCTTTCACTTCTCTCTCTCTCTCTGAATTTCTAGCTCTTTCTCCTCCCTCTGTATCTGCATTTCCAACTCTTTCTCCTCTCTAAGTCTACGCATCTCCAACTCTTTCTCGTCTTTCACCCTCTGAACTTCAGTCTAACTCCTTCTCCTTAAACACTCTCTCTTCTCTTTCTCTCTGAGCTTCTCTCTCTCTCTCGCTCTATCCCTACATTTCTCTACGTAATCAAAAAGCTTCTCATCCCTAAGTCCTAACCTTTCACCCTGTTTAATGTAAGCCTCTACCGGGTCTACCTCCATATTGGCTACAACAACTTCCCAAACTTGAGCACGTAAAAAATACAAATACCACAACCAAATCAACGGCAAAACTTAAAATGAGAACTTACAACAAAATCAACAAACTATGGAGAAAACAGTGACCTACTTGACGTCCAGATGGAACGAAAAATAAGAACGATAGAAAGAAGAGCAAGGAAAAAGAACACTACCTATACAAAAGGAAGAAACAAGAACTAACTCCTCGTAAGATCCCGAAAACTACAGAAATAGCGGATCTTACCCCCTAGAATCGGAGAGGGGAATCTTAACACAACAACATGCACATAGCAACAAATCCTACTCTAAAATCGCTACTCCCTATCGCTCGCAAACACTTCTAACCTACCGCTAAAACAGGGTCACCACTGTAACGCACGCAGACTTGCCCACAGTCGTACGCACAGACTCTCACGCAACAGACGCATACACCGCCACTGACTCAGACGGGCGCATTCATGCGGTAAAACACAACACACGGGCTCCCTTTCTAAAGTAACCTTTATACACTATAAATGAAAAGAACGACTTAAATGATTATCAACTATATACACTGTTCTATTATCACACCACACACGTATCACAATATCTTTGCCAGGTTAGGTCTTAGTCTCACCGTATTGTTTGTGTGAATGCTGCCCGTTTGAGGGAAAGACTGGAAAGTCGAGTGCTGAGTGAAGAGAGAAGGCGACAATGGGAAAAATATCCAGCACTATTATGTTGGAATAGATGCATAACAGTTACGACACGCCTGTAAATGAAAACACTTTTAACATTAACAAAAGTTGAGTTTAAAGAGGTTTTAAAACAGTTTTAATAAAAACTGTTGCCCGACACGCTTCTAAAAACAACAGTTTCTTAGTTTTAAACCTTGTACCGCGCAATAAACGCCGCGATTGCTTCTCAGTCTTTGCTGTCCTATAGTGTGGAATGTGTGACTTGGCCAACTGGATCCATCTGGTGCACTCCAAATGTGTATTTGTGAGTGGTTTGACGTGCAACTCGGTGCGCACCTCTGAAATGACCTACTGATTCCAGGGATAATGAAATTTTTTCATTCATAGGAGAGCATTCAGCAACTCTATAAAACCAAAAGTGATGACCCCCCCCCCCCCCCCACAACCCCACCCAAACAATCATAACAAAATCAACCAGAGGTATGTTTAGTGAGCTATTTGTTCACTGTGTGTTGTGTCATTGTGCTTGACATTTTTAATGCAGGAAAAAGAAGGAATACACATCAAGTTGAAAAAAAAATGACAACAATCAAATAAATGTGGAAAAGAAGCATCAAATATTCCGTGAACTTTACCCCCCACCCGGGTCTGCCCTGGGGGGACTTTGGTGGGGTTAACTACTTTTTAGTCCCCAGGGTCACTCTGGTCAGCCCCACAAGGGTGGGTTTTTCCCTCTATTCTGGGGCATGTGTTTCTGTCTACCCTTGGTCCATTCACCTGTATTTGCCTTTTTAAAACTCTCCCTACTGTCTGCGCTGCCTGTAGCTCTTGATATTGGATGTGTGTTGCTAAATGGTCTTAGCTTTATTTAGGCCCCATGTCTTAGGTTTTTTTAACGTATTGGACCGGCTGGCGACTTACATTCAATGTTCTGTTTAGTTGTGTTTGTTTTTTTTTTGTTTTGTTTTTTTCCACAAGCAGTGCAGGCACGTCCTGAGAAAGTCTTGTTGCTCTCGGGACGTTAAGCAATGTACAATCAATCAATCAATCCGTGAACTTTACCTTATTACAGACACCTAATTTTCTTGAGATAGTCCATGCTAAAATGAATGATTTGACGAGGACACTCATTTTCACTGTAATGCCAGTTTTTGTGTGAGAGGCACCCACTTTATTGGTAGAAACCCATTTTTTCTCCATCCAGTGGCTCTGTTTCTAGAAAATGTCTATTTTATTTTAAGTTGTAGAGCTTAGTTATAAGGTGAGTTCTAAACATTCGCATCAAATCCAGAGCCCTTGAATAAATAGAAATATGGGAACCCATTTTCACATAAAATGGTAGGTAACCCACTCTGAGGCTTTTGTGTCCATGTGTGTGTGTGTGTGTGTGTGTGTGTGTGTGTGTGTGTGTGTGTGTGTGTGTGTGTGTGTGTGTGTGTGTGTGTGTGTGACAGCGACTAGACACGCGCTTGAGGACTCACAAGCTTGAAATTTTAGGATATTGTCCCTAAAAAATTCATTTAGTCTCCAGACTCGTTTGCGCTGCCGTGAATCTATAGGGAGCATGAGCATCGCGCTACGGTCGTCGAATCGCGCGTGTTGACAGCCATGGGTGTGTGCGGTGATTTTGGGCTCGGTGGTCGCGATTTTATCCCTGCTGCGTAAACATAGCAGCATAGAGGCAACACTAGCCAGCAAGATACATACAGATTCTGATGACCGCGCCTACTCCTAGACGCGTTTGAGCATATGTGACTCTTGCAGCTGTCGGTGTTTTGCTTGTGTTATTTCCATCACCACAAACCCGATTAAACTACGTAAACATAGCAGCATGAAGGTAATTAGACTCAGAAATACGTTTAGCTTCTCACAAGCCCCCGCACTCTGCGCGGAACTCATGAAGATATATGCCTCTTGGAGAGTTTTGTCTATGGTTATAGGCGAACATTGCTAAACAGCGGAATGCCATCCGTCTGATGTAAAAACAAGAATATATTTATCCTCGTGAAAGTATGCGTTAACGGTGGAATGAATGTTTCTTGATAGGTTCATTTGTCTCTGTGCACATCAGACGGAACAGAAAATATTCTGTCGTACCATCTGACGGCAGTTTCGCTGAAAGCCTTTAAAACTGGCTCTAGCCTTTTACCGCCCCCAGCCCTCAACCAAATAGCAGCCCTGTCGAAACCCATATCAGTATATATTTTTAATTTGTAACCTGGCTTTTAAATTTCTGAGTTTTTAGAAGTAAACCCGCCCGTAAATGTCCTCAGCAGATCCAAGTATATTCTGTAGTGAACCCGACTCTGTCTTTACCAGAACAAAAGGGGTGGGGGGGGGGGGGAAGTATGTTCATTTATATGGTTATTGATGTACGGTTACTGAAAAACAAAAGAAAACTAACTGCAAACCACAATAGCGCATCTCCCTTCCCCTTCCCCCACTCGGCCTGGAATTTAAAATTGTGTGAACTGAAAAAGCAAAACTTAGGCACAGATTCGCATGGGTCACGGTCCTGTAACTTGCATGACGGACTTCTGAGGATCTATGCCTTTTCTCATCAGTAGAAAGGGCAGCTATCACACTGTCCACGATACATTCACCGATACGACTGTCTGGAATAAACATAAATCCTCGTGGCGCCCGCAGATGCGAAAGCTAATGAGAATCATGCCTCTTGCCTGCCTCTATCACTACTCATGCTGTTCTGTGCGTGAAAGAAGCAGCGCGAGCTGATTCACTGACTGCCTTCCATAGTGTATTAGACGCGTTGACAGCAATTATAAACAAACGGCTGGGACCCTCATGAGCCGCCCTATTAGGGAGGCTGGTGATGGTCCTTTCCCCTGACAAAAATCAAAAGCTGTGATAAAGTTGTGATAGCAAGGGATGGTACTGTGATAGAAGGATTGGTGATAATGTGATTCAAAGTGATCAATAGAATGTGATTCGGCAAGAGGATTATAGGTTCTAACAGGCGTGGGGAGGGATTTTATTTAAATATGTGTTTAAATGCTTGTTCATGTTTGTGAGCCGAAGACAAATTTCCATTTTATACACATATATTTAATGGACAATAAAGATTTTTTAATTGAATGGATCAGCAAAATAAGCCTAAAAATATAAACTCTGAATGTTCCTTAAAAAAAAAAAAACAAGATGGGATCAGAGATGTGTAGGGTCCTCTCCCCTACATATCTCTGATGGGATGAACCATAACCCACAAAGTCCCTTCTATATGAGAGCAGTCCTCGCTGTCAATGGTCTCTATTTTTTTTTCTTTGGCCTGATTCTGATGTTGAATTATCTCCTATTGAAAAAGTCTCGCAGATCTGCCAAAGCGTCAGTGAGTTCTATAAGGGGCGCAGGACACACGCGTCATTGATTTGTCAAACGTCATTTGTCAGGACGTAAGTTTTATTTTTACGTAATATTATATTTTACGTGATATTAGTTTCACTTTCGCTTCATAGGCTTGGAAAAAATGGACAAAAGTAGAACATCACGGTACAATTTCAGTCTTGCTATAATTTGTGTGAAAGCAGGTTGACTTTACCTAGCTACATGATATACTAAGTACACGGGTCACCTGTATGCTATTCGAAAGCGCGTCGATGTGTGTGTGCGTGTTAGTACGTGCGCTCTAAACATCTCCAGGAGGCATAGATCCTCTTGCGCCTGGAGGGCGCATGAGGATTTATACCTCCTGGACATGCGCGCTTATTTGAGAGAGAGAGAGAGAGAGAGAGAGAGAGAGAGAGAGAGAGAGAGAGAGAGAGAGAGAGAGAGAGAGAGAGAGAGAATGGCGTCATATTTAGATACTCACAAACCAGATAGGTGAGGCTAGCGCTGGCAGAACTGTACAACAAATCAAGGGGAATTACTCAGCGCTGGACAACAGTTAGATCCCCTGCCCCCGCCTATCAGGCACCCAATCGCCAGCCCACAGAGAAATACGCAGGTATAGACGATCATTTGCATCTTCAAAAAAGATGTATCAGGTCTCTTATATAACCCATGTCTTTCTCCGGAACTTAGGAAGTAGGCAGGGGAAACGTACATACACAAACACGAAGGTATGTGGTCGGGTAAATACCCTGTATTCCCACAGTAGATGCACAGAACATTACACAACAATGTAACGATACAAATTTGCCTCGAGTTATACTGAGATACTCACAAACCAGATAGGTGAGGCTAGCGCTGGCAGAACTGTACAACAAACCAAGGGGAATTACTCAGCGCTGGACAACAGTTAGATCCCCTGCCCCCGCCTATCAGGCACCCAATCGCCAGCCCACAGAGAAATACGCAGGTATAGAATAAGACGATCATTTGCATCTTCAAAAAAGATGTATCAGGTCTCTTATATAACCCATGTCTTTCTCCGGAACTTAGGAAGTAGGCAGGGGAAACATACATACACAAACACGAAGGTATGTGGTCGGGTAAATACCCTGTATTCCCACAGTAGATGCACAGAACATTACACAACAATGTAACGATACAAATTTGCCTCGAGTTATACTGAGATACTCACAAACCAGATAGGTGAGGCTAGCGCTGGCAGAACTGTACAACAAACCAAGGGGAATTACTCAGCGCTGGACAACAGTTAGATCCCCTGCCCCCGCCTATCAGGCACCCAATCGCCAGCCCACAGAGAAATACGCAGGTATAGAATAAGACGATCATTTGCATCTTCAAAAAAGATGCATCAGGTCTCTTATGCGCAGCCGTTTCCAGTTCTCGCGCTTAGCTTCCGGTTATCGGTTGTCAGCCCTAACGGCTCCCTTCTTTGGCTTTCTTTTCGGCCTTTTTCTTAGTGTGTAGTAGTTCGATCTTGGATACTATTTTCACCCGGAGTCCCCGCGTTCCGGCCTGGCTACGGCATTGATCTGTGGATCTTTCTTTGCCTCGTATCGAACGAAAATTCTCGGCGCGTTTCGTGTTCCGACATCGTGACCGTTGCCGGTGTTCCTTTTACGCCGTACTTTCTTCTGTTCCAGGATGCAAGTTCAGACGTGTCGGCGTTGTAAGGATTTTCAGTGGCCCACTGATAATCATTACATCTGCCTTCCGTGTTCTGGATGCTCCTCTTCTCATCCGTGCGACGTGTGTGCCTCATGGAGGGAACTTCAATGGTCGCAGTTATGGGGGTTTTACCGCAGGGAACGATCCGCTAAACCCCAGGACCCACACTTGCAGTCTGGTTGTCTGTCCGTCAGGAACACCGTTACTGCTGCTCCGCCTTCTGCCATCACCGGCCCACGGCGTGCGTTATCGGATGTTGTGGTGTCCTTGAGCCGCTCGGAACAGCCGATTACTCTGCGCCCGATCTTCTCGCCAGTGACGGGACATCTTAACCGCGGTGAGAGGCGCCCTTCTGCTCAGCGGCCACGCGACCCCTTACCCTTAGCGGGCACACACGTGAGTACAAAACCTTTATTATCTCTTATTCGACCTTCCGCAACGGTTATGCGTGCCGCGCCTCGGCGTCTTCGGTCTCCATCTTCTTCAGACAATCGCCATTTTCGTTCTTCGGCATTGGCCCGTGGGGACGGGCCGGCTTTACGATCTCCTTTTTTGCACCGTCCTGTGGCTTCTTCGGTTCGGCGTTCTTCCTCTCGGGACCGTTCCTCCCGCCCGCGCCACCGTCTTTCCACGTCTTATCGTTCTAGAAAGACTTCTTCTCCCCGCTTTGTCCCGTCTTCCCGTATATCTTCGGGGGACCATCATCGTTCTCGCTCACGTCTTGCGCGTTCTGCGGGGGACTCTTCTCCCTCTCCTATTGTTCATTTGCCTAGAGGGACCTCGCGTCCTTCCAGACCCGATCCATCTCACCGTCGCCGACTTCCGTCGGGTTTTTCTCCTTCCCGTCCCTCCTCTTTGCTTGCCTACCGCTCTCCTTCCCCACCCTCGAGCGTTCATCCCAATGTGCCCTCCCCTGAGGACGTTCTTAGCTTACACCCAGAAGACTCCGCTTCGGCCGTGTGGTCTCTTGACGATCACTCTTCCGCTTCTGACCATGACCTAGCGGCCCTTTCACCTTCCGCCCGTGGCACTTTGGGGTCCGATGTGTGTGCAGCCTTAGACTCGGCCTCTAGACTGATTTCAGGCTTCCTTCCTCGGGACATATGCCCTTCGTCCCATTTGTGGTCGGTCATATTTAGAGTATTATGTCAGTGTCTGCGTGCTGACAGACTTGATTCTTTTACGTCGCCGACACTGTCTGACTTTCTCTAGAAGTAAAGGTTTTTTAGTGTTTTAATTCTTTTCTGAAAAGAATTAATTTTTACTAAAGAAGTTGAAAGGATACAAAGCTGGCTAACGAACTCATCTAATGTCTTTCTCCAAACTATCTATATGCAAAAGTTAAATATGACAAAAATTACGGACAAAATCTGTGTCAACCGACTTCCTATAAACGGTTGTTTATGTCTTCAATGAGACATTCAATTACAATATGCTCGGAGGCTCTCTTAGCCACCCACTTAAGAAAGTATTTTGCCAAGTTTCAAGCTTGTGTGTACAGAAATATCGGAGATTCTCTTGTTTACATACATACGCACACACATACATACGAACATACTCGTACATACATACGCATATACGGCGCTTCGCGCCAAATGTACGTTCAGCAGCGAGGTAACTGACATGACGTAATTTTTATCTTGTTACTTCAATTGTTAGAGGTTTAGCCTGCCCGCCTTTGGCATCATGAACATGCCATTAAATTCGCCCCACCGCGACCCGTCCTAAAAAGTCCCTTCGATAAATAAAAGGGACTTAAAAAGCATGTAAGCTCCAAACAATATAGTATACTTTGAGATGAAATCATCATCTTGTTCGAGGATGGAGGAGGAGATTGTGTGTGTGTGTGTGGGGGGGGGGGGTGCGGGCGGTTGGGGGTGGGGGGGGGGGGTGCCCGGGGGGAAGGTTGTTGATTTTTGTTTCGCTCGACTCTGTGTGTGTGTCTTTATGTGTGTGTGTGTGTGTGTGTGTGTGTGTGTGTGTGTGTGTGTGCGTGTGTGCGTGTGTGCGTGCGTGCGTGCGTGCGTGCGTGCGTGCGTGCGTGTGTGTGTGTGTATATATGTGTGTAGATGGAAGGGGTAGCAACAATGAAAAAAGACGAACTTACATATACGTATTATTTATTTATTTTACAAGAATTCACCGCAAATCAAACGACAGTGTCAACATCTGCTAACAATCAATCACGAAACACACTTTGACCATAATTATGCAGTGATCGTACAATGCACAACAAATATCCAAGGTGGTCAACACCCGGCTCGACAGTCAGCACAGCATGGTACATCTTAAACTGGACTCAGCCTGGGAGAAGTTGGCTTCTCAACCAAGAAGTCACGCGATTAAAATGGTACCTAAGTGTGGAAACAATTTCACCAGAAAAGTCCATTCAAATACCGGCTAAGCTCACACAAACATAGTTTTACTTTAACGCTGAGATTTGTGGAAAAGGGAAGAGACCAAGGCTCAAAATCGAAGTAACAATATTTTTGATAATTTAACATTCTTGACTCGGAATCTTGAAGACTGCGAATCAATAATGTTAGATTCCCAAAAATGCATCATACGGATTCGGAAATTGTACATTCCTATACGGCTTAACCACTGTTGGGAACATAACGTTGCAGACTCCGTTTCCGAATCCATAATGGTAAATTCCCAAAATGTATCGTCCGGTTTGAGAAAGTAGTACATTCCAATGCGGATAAACAATTTGTTCCACCTAGGAGCGCAATAGTTACGTCCCTTTCATGCAGATTTGTGGGGTCGTGACCTGTTAATAAACATACGACCCGATCCTGACAAAACGCGCGGTTATTTTGATAGGGTGTCCAATTTCTTCACCAGCAGTGTTTGACTACTGTGGTTCATATGTCAGTGTGTGTAAACAAATAAATAGGCAACAGAAAGAATTAAATACATGTGTGCTGGTCTGCGATTTTGGACTTTACGATTATACACCGTTAGATCCAAAATCACTCAAAAGCACACAAACATGACAAGTGATGTATACTGACAAGCAAAAGAAATACGACATTTTTGGAATCATCGGAAACACGTTAGTGTTTCCGATGATTTCAGAAATGTCGCATTTCTTGTGCTCGTCTCTTTTTGCTCGTCTGTACAGTATTCGATATGTTTGTAAGCATCACAACTGACAAAATGGATCCCTTTCAAAGCAGCCACGAATCTTGCACAAAATCACGTTTGTAAACATCGAAAATAAGATCCAGAATATAATGGTCTCCCCACATTACACTGGTGTAAATTTTCATTTGCAAAAGGAACGGTTGCATACATGCGTGTTAAGATTCACTTCCATTCTTATAAAACTTCATTTTAAGTCTGTACAAAAATAGAAGAAAAAAATGACCTGGACGGAATGTTGCATTTGGTTTGAAAATACCGTCCATGATCGGTTATTCTCCAACATGAAAGAAACGAAAAGTTACCATCGGAATTACGAATGACAGCTCATCAGCATTTATGTAGTACTTCTGTATCACGGATTTTCTTACTGCATAGTAGAACCATTTCGGTGAAGAAATATGCGCTGGTCTGTGATTTTGGACCTTTCGGATTGAAACCTTAATGTCTAATATCACAGACAAACATACATATATGCTGCGACAGCGTTGATTAACACCATCAGTCAGCGTTAGAAAAGACAGGATACAAAACAAGACAGGGTTTTAACAACAAATATGATAAAACGAGCTTTTAAAAAGTAAGAAGCATCACACTTCTAGTGAATATCACAGATCACGCTGAAAGAATGTATAGTGTGTCAGCACAGAGTCGATAGATGGGAAAGGATAGAGACTGAGACAGAGGCCGAAGATGAGAAAGACAAATACAGGAATATAAAAAGCATTATTATAATTAAAATTAATGATATAACTATATTTCTGCTGGCCTGTGATTCTGGGCCTTAGTGCTTCCAGCCGTAAGGTCCAATATCACAGACCAGCCAAAACAGTCTACAGTGTCCAAATCGATGTCCTTTAGACGTGTGAGCCGGGCAACTTGCACTGTACTGTTTTGGATCGACAAAACTGGGGAGTATCACGTCATCTTCTCATTTATATAATTCCTTGTTCATTGGACCTGCTTACTACTCCTTGTACTGTTATCAGAATAATTAGTTATCAAAATGGGAGTAACAATGCCGTGCTGCAAACATTTTTTTAACATTCCGTTATAAGTGGACTCGGCATATCTACTGACGAAAAGCAGAAATGCGACATTTTCGGAACCATCGGAAACACTTTAGTGTTTTCGATGGTTGCGAAAGTGTCGCATTTCTTTTGCTCGTCAGTATAAATACATGTAAATTTTTTTTCAAATTGAAGTTCTTACAACTGCAGTTGCGGAAAACAGATTCAGCCAATAAAAGTACGCTTTGAAGAAACTTTCAGCGAGCTAAACGTCCGCCTTAGTCATGGCTCCTGCGAATCAAGAATCAATGCCTATAGCCTATGAAGTGATCTGGTCTGGGGACTTCCTACGTAATGCGAAAATATTTCCAATAAATTGTATTTCTCCTCAATGTTTTGTTCAAAGTGTTTTAATGTGTCATTTCCCACAGTTGCTGTAAGTCCAATACGGCAAGCAAATCGGAAGTGAAGGCTGTCACGTGATGTTGCGTCTACATCCGGCGGAGAGCAATCAGTAGCCCAGCAGCCAACATGACAAGGGAGCTAACCAGGGTTTCACCACCTATACGGGAAAAAAGAAACAGTAAGAAAAATGTTTATTTTCAAAACCTGAAAACAAATAAGACTCTCCACAGTGCAGATGTTTTCTACAGAGGCGAGGAGGCTTACACGATATGTCATATGAAAACGACGGCAAAAGACGTTAAGCCATAAACGTTCAACGTTCAACATCGGCTCCGAGCGTCCCATAGACGCTCGGAGCCGATGTAGAATGTTGAACATCTTTAGGGTTTAACGTCATTTGTCCACCACGAAGGTGGTCTAAGGACCAGGCGCCGAAAAGCACTTCAGTGTTTCGGAAGATTCCCAAAAATGTAGCATTTCTTTTCATCGTCAGTATACAGGTGTTACGTACCGTTTTTGCAAGTGGAGGTATCGGTCTCTAGAACAGCACCGCTGCTGCACTCACACACACCCGAAGTGCTGTTGCAGGAGGCATAGTCACTGCAGGTGTCGCTGCACGGCTGGCCAACCTTTTTGCCTGCATACACACAATAGGTGTCAGTTGGGTATGAAGATTTTTTAAACCACAACACTACCGAGAGAAAAGTGAACACAACACGATTCGACTGCAAGAGACAGATTTTTATGAGCCCCTGCGTCTGCGAGGGCTCACTAGGATCTATGCATCTTGATGAGACCAATGAGTACCCACGCTTCTCGGATGGTTTTGACTTTTAGTCGTTGAATGAACAAAGATTTCAGAAACAGCAATGTACTTACAGTAGCGGGAAAGATTTAAAGGGGGTCGGGGAGTGGGGGGAGTGGGGTTGACGAACTGTCTGACAAATTTAAGTGGTGATGCCCGTGTTTATTTTATTTTGCGAGGACCCGGGGCAGTTATAACCAACCAGTCAAGGCCACATCGGTTCCTATAGACAACGTGAAATGATATGGCCCGGGTATGCATTAGCCCAACCTAGTACTGAACAACATTTTGTGTGTGTGTGAGTGTGTGTGTGAGTGTGTGTGAGTGTGTGTGAGTGAGTGAGTGTGTGTGAGTGTGAGTGTGTGTGTGTGTGTGTGTGTGTGTGTGAGTATGAGTGTGAGTGTGTGTGTGTGTGTGTGTGTGTGTGTGTGTGTGTGTGTGTGTGTGTGTGTGTGTGTGTGTGTGTGTGTGTGTGTGTGTGTGTGTGTGTGTGTGTGAAATGCCTGGATACGAGTACAAGTAACTGGACTAGACAGCCTAGTTACGTTCAATCAAATTATGTGTTGGAAATTGCCGCTATTGTAATCGTAGAATAAAACAATCTGTTGCCATATTGTCTTTCTTCGTTCACCACTCTTCCTTCCAGTCTGTGGTGGTCTATACGACACATAATTCATAGTGTATACTGTCTACACTGGCAGTAAGCGCGTTACGATATGTACACAATACTGTTCCACTTACCACATCCCCAGTCGGTTGACACGTAAGTGCTCTGGCAAGCTGTAAGTAAAAAGTAAAAATACTCAATTCCAGTTTTCGGCAAAAAGTTTCTATGACTGATTTACAATAATACATTTTACTAATGGACATTTGATTTTAAATTTAGAATAGAATTTCTCGAATAATCACACTCTATAAAAGATCTGATCGGCATTCTTTTGCCAGTTGATGTGTTTCGGTTTAATGCAGTCCAACACAAAGCCTGTAGTAGGCGTCTGCATCACACCCAAACTCATTCAAGGCAACCCGTATCAATAGTCGCTGAAGTGTCGTATAGCGTTGCCGCCGGCAACGCTTTACGATACTTCCGCAACTACTGATGCGGGACGCCTTGAATGACTGAGCTACGGTCTCTTTACACATTTGAGACGCCCTGCATTCGGATAGGAGGCTTCATGCGGCACATATCGAACCTTCTTACACACCTCCTTCATTGCTGCCTTTAAGCGAAAAAGCTGTATCACACGCGTGTGCTACAGCTTGGCTGTATCACACGTGTGTGATACAGCCCTGATGCGTGAACGGCCACGTGTGCACAATATTGATTTGTATAAAATCTGGTCAACAAAAAGGTACGGGCACACACGATATTGAAACGACCTACCTTTAGCTCACGCACAATGACGCCATTTCATAATGAGGACAGGCACTCTGGCGTCATGTATTGCGCTATTACGTCATCACGTAGGAACATTTGTCTGACATTAAAAATATAAACGTCACATTCCAAAGTAAATGACGCCATGTTCTTTGCCAAAGACTCAATGGCGGTTGTGTTGTGGTTAGACGTGTGCCGAAAACCAACTCACATCTGATTTGTGCCAAGAAAAGGTAAGTAAGAAATAGATTCTTACCGGCCATCGGGGTTTAGGTGATACTGAGAATCTCACTTTCGTGGTCTGAAAACGTTATCCTACTCGCTTTCGCTCGTAGGATAAGGTTTTAAAACCACTCGAGTGAAATTCTCAGTATCACCTAAACACCGCTGTAAGAATCTATATGTCTCTAGCTGTCTCGAACTGGCAGCTTGCGATACCTCAAAATATGACGTCACGCTGCGTTTGACGTCAAAAATGACGCATAGCAGTTGCCTTTGTCCGACAAATTGCAGACTTCGCTGCGTGTCAGGTCAATTTGTGACGCATAGTAGCTACTTGGGACCGAGACAACGTGGATTTCACTGCGTGTGACGTCAAATATTGATGCGCGTTAGCTTCCTACATGGCTCTGTGGCATACGAATCGGAAATGTAATCGATCCTAAATGTTCACTCGCCACGCTTGAGAATTACTCTTGAAGTAAAATAACGAACGGACTAAAGAAAACAGCAGCTAGCAAAGGCCATCGAGCCGCCATCGGCCGCACAGTTGTGCGCGGACCAACAGCGGCCGACGGCGGCCCGATAATCTTTTGCGTATTGGGACGATTCAGATTTTAGAATTTAATCTTTGTCATTCCAACGTGTTCCTTTTTCTGCTGTTTTGTCTACCGTGTTTTTCAAGCTTCGTAGACAACCCTAGGTGTTTTTCACTACGCTGAAACTGTCAGGGTCCATCCAGCTACTGAGGGATATTTTGCATTACCCTTAAACCGTCACGGCCAAGTCGACTGAAAAGTTCACACTTACAGCAAGAGTTGTCCCCTGTAGTACCTGCAGCGTAACCATTTCCAGTGTCGCAGGTGCAACTCAAGGTCACGGGGTCACAGATGGCGTCGTCGATACACGTGGCCCCGCTAGCGCTGCAGTTCTGACCAATGATCAAGCCTGTGACAAAAAGGTTGAAACATTGCCTCTGGTCTAATATATCAAAGCCAGTTAACAAAACGTAATAGAATTGTGTCAGGTCTGACCAATCAAAAGCCTTTTAACAAAGCGATATGGTCAGTGGTCTGGCCATTGGTGAAACTTGTAACAAAAGGCCGTAGGACTGTTTCAGGTCTGACCTTTCACAAGCCTGATAACCCTTTTCATCCTGATAAACAATTGCTTGAATTAGATTTGACTATGATAGTGTAAGGGTGGTGCCAGAAAAGCTTGGCGCTTTAGGCGCCAAGCTATTCTGGCACCACCCTTGAACTAAAATGGTGATCTATCTCCTAATTTGTGATAGAGCTGTCATAAGACAATAAGCAATTTTATCAGTCTCAGGATGTAATGGATTAAAACGATTGACATAATTATATCGTATCATGGGCCAAATCGTGTTTAACATGCTTTAGGAATACAACGATATATGTCATGGTTACTCACTGTTCTTGTTGTTTGTCTGCTTTGAAAATGATTTTGCTCGAAAGTTCAGTAAACTGTTTTGTCCTTGAATACTGACGAGTAAAAGAAATGCGACATTTTTGGAATGATCGGAAATACTGAAGTCTTTCCGATCATTTACAAATTTCGCATTTTTTTTTTTTGCTCGTCAGTATATTTTGCCTGCGCCCTGTTTCTTTCTTCACCGCTTATGTTCATGCATTTGATAAAACATGGCCTACGCCACAACACGGAAAGCACCACACAACTGCAAGACGCACAGAGCCCCCGCAGCCCGAGATCTTGTTGGTCTGTGCTTTCAAATGGAGATAATTATGAGAACGTGTCAACTCACCGCAAGTGCTGTCCATCTTCATCACATGGTTGGCAGCACAAGCTATAATAAACATTAACAAGAAACGAGAGATTGAGAACAAAGCATTAGAATATTCTAGCCAAGACAGATGACTGCCACGCGCGTAAAATGCTAAAATGCATGATAATAACCAACAAAAAAGCAGAAAGAGGTAACGTTTTAACCCATTCAAGGTCCTCGGCATCAATACCTGCGAAAGCGTCGTATAGCGTTGCCGCCGGCAACGCTATACTTCACTTTCGCAGCTATTGATGCCGAGCACCTTGCATCAGTTAACGGTAAACTTCTAAGTCTTTTTAGGTCTGTTTCTTTCTCTCTTGGGTTTGGTTTTAGCATGGAATATCTGCCATCATGTAGGACAAGTCAGTATTAGGAAAAGCCAGTAAGTCTATTTTTGAGAAAAGCAAGATTTCTTTTGTATATTACATGGACATTATAAGTTATTGCTGAATCCAACAACTCCAAGGAGTTTTTTCAGGGCTATGAAAGCTGTCTACGGCCCTGCCAGACCCAGCACAACCCCTCTCTTTTTTTCCGATGGCTTCACCTTGCTGAAGGACAAAGGTAGCATCACTGAGCGCTGGAGAGAACACTTCTCAAATCTGCTGAACCTGCCTTCCACTGTCGACCCCGCAGCCCTGGACATGATTCTCCAGAAGCCGACGTTGGATGACCTTGACCTCCCGCCTACCCTGGACGAGGTCAAGAAAGCGATCAACCAGACTAGCTCCGGCAAGGCTGCAGGCATGGGTGGCATCCCCGCAGAGCTCTTCAAAGCAACAGGACCTGAGACCCTTGACGCCTTCCTCAACATTCTGACATGCATCTGGGCAGAGGAGAACATGCCACAGGAATTTAGAGATGCTACAATCGTCTCCCTGTTCAAGAACAAGGGCAGCAAAGCAGACTGTGCCAATTACAGAGGGATCTCACTCTTGTCCATTGCTGGCAAGATCCTCGCGAGAATCATCCTCAACCGCCTGATCAGCTCTGTATCTGAGGAAGCACTCTCAGAGGCTCAGTGTGGCTTCAGACCTGGCCGCAGCACAGTCGACATGGTCTTCTCTGTGAGACAGGTCCAGGAGAAATGCATTGAGCAGCACAAGGACCTCTAGGCTGTCTTCATAGATCTGAATGACCAAAGCATTCGACACCGTGAACAGAGAAGCGCTTTGGGTCATCCTCGCAAAGCTCGGCTGCCCCAGGAAGTTCACCAACATCATCCACCTCTTCCATAATGGAATGGTAGGAGTTGTCCAGTCAAACGGCGACACATCTGCACCCTTCGACATTTCCAACTGTGTGAAACAAGGTTGTGTTCTTGCCCCCGTGATGTTCAACCTGTTCTTCACGTGTGTCCTGACCCATGCAGTACGCGACCTTGAGAAGGGAGTGCACCTGAAGTATAGACTAGACGGCTCTCTCTTCGACCTCCGGCGACTGAACGCCAGGACCAAGACCATCGAGAGACTTATCCTTGTGGCGCTGTTTGCCGAAGATCGTGCGCTGATGGCGCACACGGAGTCTGACCTCCAGACCATCGTCAACAGGTTCTCGGAAGCCTCTCGACTGTTTGGCCTCACCATCAGTCTCAACAAGACCGAGGTCCTGCACCAACCAGCCCCAGGCACAAGAGCCCTCCCCCCCCCCCCCCCAAGTGTATGTCGAAGGCCCCGAGCTGAAGACTGTCGACCAGTTCATGTACCTGGGGAGCATAATCTCTTCTGACGGTACTATCGACAAGGAAATTGCAGCTCGCATCAGCAAAGCCAGCCAAGCCCTGGGTCGTCTGCGCACTCGTATGTTGAATAACAACAACGTCAAGTTCTCCACCAAGATCAAAGTCTACAAGGCAGTAGTCCTCCCCAGCCTCCTCTACGGCTGTGAGTCATGGACGCTGTACAGAAAGCACCTCAAGCAGCTTGAACGTTTCCACATGAGGTCCCTGCGCTCACTCATGGGCATCAAATGGCAAGAGAAGGTGACAAACCTGGAAGTCCTGGACAATGCTGGCTTAGTGAGTGTTGAAGCCTTGATCTTAAAGACACAACTTCGCTGGACAGGTCATGTCATACGCATGGATGATTCTCGCATGCCACGCCAACTCCTGTATAGTGCACTCTCAAAAGGCCACAGGAAGCAAGGACGGCCAATGAAACGCTTTAAAGGCTACATAAAAGACAGCCTCAAGTACTGCGTCTTCCTGGTAAAGGAACTTGAAGCACAAGCACAAGACAGATCCGGCTGGCGTGCCGCCACAAGGAAAGCCTGCACGCTCTTTGAACACAATCGGCGCGAACGGATCACCAGTGCCAGAGCTCGCAGAAAGATAGCGTGGACTCTCCCCACAGCTACCGACGTTCCAGCGCCCCCATTGCCCTCGCAGGTGTGGCTCCAGGATTGGCTTGGCCAGCCACACCCGCACCCACAAATAGAAGCCATGCACAATGACGACATCATCGGTCTTCGATGGTCTACCCATTAATTAATAAATTATTGGCAGCAGGGGCTTGCTGCACAAACCCTTGTAGGCCTGAGGGAGGTCAAAGGAGCCATGGTACCCCGAAGGCCGAAGGCCTGAGGAGTACAATGGTTCCTTTGACCTCCCGAAGGCCTGAAGGGTACAACGGTTCCTTTGACCTCCCGAAGGCCTAGAAGGGTCCGTGCAACAAGCCCCTGCTACCAATAACATATTTGTTTTCATTCCTCCACAATCTTTGTTAACCGCCGTGAGATGGCCTTGGTCGCCTGCTCGGCGTTAAACCCAAATTACTAACTAACTAACACTCTTTGTTAAGAAATCAAGAAGATTTCTTCCGACCTTGATCACGCCAGACATGACTGACGTCAAAGGAAAATACAGTTATACATAATAGACTAGACTAATGACGTAATTTAAAATCTTTCAGGAAGTTGGCGTCTCCAGTAGTGTGCCTGTTGTTTCGAACAACACTAAGTAGCTTTGTACTTTAGAACGTTTTCGTGGACTTTTGTAGAACAAAACTGGCATACAAGACGCGTCAGAAAGAGGTCTACAAAAAGTCCGACATTAATCGCTACAAGGGTTTTTGTAGCGAGGTCACATGGTACGGTTTGCGCTAAAGCTATCGGTTGTGTGACGTAGGGATGAAAACAAAATAATATATATGCAGTAATTTTGCAAATACCATTATGTTCATTTTGGGGGAAAAAAGAAAGAGTTGTTATTGCGTAACAATGAAAATCAAGCCTTACTCCAAAATGGGAACACCGGGTTTTACCAAATGACGGCAGATATCATAACCAGAGCTTACAGCATGATGCAGCCCCGTCGCTACCGGCAGCGTAGTGGCTGGACGTGTCGCACGTGCACTTGACTGTTCCAGAGCGGTCAGCACACACCATACCGTACGTGGAGATGCAGTCAGCGACAGCTGTGCACACCTGGCCCACCTTCAGTGCTGTGGAAGTGACAAGTACGAATTAGTAAGAAAAGAAATAGCACAAATCGATAGCTGCAAAACGCCAGCCAAATCACGTACATCGTCGTAAACGTGAAGTTATGCCCTTTTTAAACGCGACAACTTTGATCAGATATACCTGCCGACATTCACGTTCGTATAACTGATCAAAGTTGATCAAAGTGCAAAAAATAATTATAAACTCCTTTTCTTTGTGAGTTAGAAGCACACCCTCTTAGCAATATATATTCTGCTTATGATTTTGATTACGAAATTACTTCTTCAATTTGTTATCTATGTAGTGGCCGTTAGGTCCGAAATCACTGACCAACAGTTCTCTGTCTTTATTTCAGAACCAGATTCTACAGATCTGAAAAGGGACACGCCTGTCCTGCCTGTCTTGCTTTAAACTCTTCACTGCCATTGATCGTAAATTGTACGACTGAAATCTGTGTAAATTCAACGGAAAAGATTCCCATGAACAATGGATACCAAGTGATTTCAGCAATAGGCATAGATCCTCATGATCCCCCGCAATTGCGGGGACTCGTGAGGATCTATACCTCTTGCAGAAGTGTGTTGTCCATTTTTACCTCGGCAGAGATGGGGTTGAAGGGATTCACAAATTTCATACTCACGACAGTAGCCGCTGGAGTTGGGTGTGCTGGCTGCTTTCGCGGTATCACATGCTGCAAAAACAATCGTCATAAATAAATAACATAAAACTGGCTGAACAAATTTCAGAGATAATAAAAAGAAGGGATCGAAGACATTTTGATTCAGGTAGAGGGATCACATCTGTCCGTTAGCGGCAATATCTCAAGCGAAATTTGGCTCAATATAAACAAAACAAAACTGTCCAAAACAAAGCTTTACCTTTGCCTCGAGTATTTGCGGTTGTTTCAGGTTTGCGACTAAACACTGACAGACGACTTGCAAAGTCAACAGCACTAATGAAAGAAGTGCAACGATTTCGTCAGATCATGTAGACATCAGTGCTTTCTATGACCGTAGGTGTTACAGAGTATATTCTGCTCGTAATATATCAAGGATAATGACGGAAAGTACCCGAAGGTTTGTCTATTTAGTTCTTTTTTTAGGTTATCGCTTTCGTGAGAAATGCTAGCAGAAATCTCATCAGTTTCACTAGTGTAGCGATGCGCTTCGGATGTTTGCTGCTGTTTGTTCTCAATTCGTTAGTGTGTATGGGAAAGAAATTTCGAGAATACGCACTAGCGGGCATAATGAGTTTGTTCATGCAGCAGTGTGAGCATATTTTCCATAGTTCAGTGGTGAGAGTAGAAGGGAAGTGCCAGATTAGCTCGGCGTCTTCCAGGCTCCAAGCAAATCTGGCACCACCCTTAAACTGTCACAACTAAGCAGCCTCCTGCTGGGCGTCCAACAAGTTAATCCGTTTTCTTGATGCTTACAACAAGTGGAGTCGCCATTTGATCCAGCGAGGAAGTTTTTCGTCGTGTCGCATGTGCACTTGTTGGTGCCGCCTACACTGGCGCACGTCATGCCCGTGACGGCAATGCAGTCAGTGGTTGCGGTGCACGCCTGACCCACCTTCAGTGCTGCACAAACAAATACACAAACGTGAGTGTGAATGCTTTTTGACTGCGCCACATTCAGTATTTCACACTCAATACCCGTGGGTCACTCTGAATGTTTTGAGATTCGGAGTTTGACCAACTTTCACTGTTGCACATACATATATGTGTTGAACGCTCCAAAATTATTGCGCAATGACGATAATTAATGTTATTGTGCGCACACACACACACATACAGACACACACACACACACACACACACACACACACACACACACACACACAAATCTTGCCCATTATAAGCTCACTTATAAGTTTAACAACTCCGCTCCTGGTGATCACAAATTTTGCGTCAGAACGGACTGCACACTAAACAACATTCTCGTGATGCAGACAGATGTAAACGAGACAACATTAGGCATAAAGAACATAGGCCTAACAAGAGACATAAATCCTCATGAGCCCCCATGACAGCGGGGGCTTATAAGGATTTATGTCTCTTGCAGCTGGGTAGCGTTCGCTTTGCCAGTTAAGGGGTTAATGGGCAAATCTGTCTTGCTTTAAACCCTTCACTGCCATTGATAGTAAATTGTACGTCTGAAATATGTGTAACTTCAACGGAAAAGAGTCCCATGAACAATGGTTATCAAGTGATTTCAGCAATAGGCATAGATCCGCATGAGCCCCCGCAATTGCGGGGACTCGTGAGGATCTATACCTCTTGCAGAAGTGTGTTGTCCATTTTTACCTCGGCAGTGATGGGGTTGAAGGGATTCACAAATTTCATACTCACGACAGTAGCCGCTGGAGTTGGGTGTGCTGGCTGCTTTTGCGGTATCACATGCTGCAAAAACAATCATCATGAAAAAATAAATAAAACCGGCTGAACAAAATTCAGAGATAATAAAAAGATGGGGTCGAAGACATTTTGATTCAGGTAGAGGGATCACATCTGTCCGTTAGCGGCAATATTTCTAGCGAAATTTGGCTCAATATAAATAAAACAAAACTGTCCAAAACAAAACTTTACCTTTGCCTCGAATATTTGCGGTTGTTTCAGGTTTGAGACTAAACACTGACAGACGACTTGCAAAGTCAACAGCACTAATGAAAGAAGTGCAACGATTTCGTCAGATCATGTAGACATCAGTGCTTTCTATGATCGTAGGTGTTACAGAGTATATTTTGCTCGTAAATATATCAAGGATAATGACGGAAAGTACCCGAAGGTTTGTCTATTTAGTTCTTTTTTTAGGTTATCGCTTTCGTGAGAAATGCTAGCATAAATCTCATCAGTTTTACTAGTGTAGCGATGCGCTTTGGATGTTTGCTGCTGTTTGTTATAAATTCGTTAGTGTGTATGGGAAAGAAATTTCGAGAATACGCACTAGCGGGCATAATGAGCTTGTTCATGCAGCAGTGTGAGCATATTTTCCATAGTTCAGTGGTGAGAGTAGAAGGGAAGTGCCAGATTAGCTCGGCGTCTTCCAGGCTCCAAACAAATCTATCACCACCCTTAAACTGTCACAACTATGCAGCCTCCTGCTGGGCGTCCAACATGTTAATCCGTTTTCTTGATGCTTACAACAAGTGGAGTCGCCATTTGATCCAGCGAGGAAGTTTTTCGTCGTGTCGCATGTGCACTTGTTGGTGCCGCCTACACTGGCGCACGTCATGCCCCTGACGGCAATGCAGTCAGTGGCCGCAGTGCACGCCTGACCCACCTTCAGTGCTGCACAAACAAATACACAAACGTGAGTGTGAATGCTTTTTGACTGCCCCACATTCAGTATTTCACACTCAATACCCGTGGGTCAATCTGAATGTTTTGAGATTCGGAGCTTGACCATCTTTCATCATTGCACACACATATATGTATTTAACGCTCCAAAATTATTGCGCAATAGCGATAATTAATGTTATTGTGTTCACACACACACACACACACACATACACACACACACACACACACACACACACACACATACTCACACACACACACACACACACACACGCACGCACGCACACACGCACACACACACACACACACACACACACACACACACACACACACACACAAATCTTGCCCATTATAAGCTCGCTTATAAGTTTAACAACTCCGCTCCTGGTGATCACAAATTTTGCGTCAGAACGGACTGCACACTAAACGACATTCTCGTGATGCAGACAGATGTAAACGAGACAACATTAGGCATAAAGAGCATAGGCCTAACAAGAGACATAAATCCTCATGAGCCCCCATGACAGCGGGGGCTTATAAGGATTTATGTCTCTTGCAGCTGGGTAGCGTTCGCTTTGCCAGTTAAGGGGTTAATGGGCAAATCTGTCTTGCTTTAAACCCTTCACTGCCATTGATAGTAAATTGTACGTCTGAAATCTGTGTAAATTCAACGGAAAAGAGTCCCATGAACAATGGATACCAAATGATTTCAGCAATAGGCATAGATCCTCATGAGCCCCCGCAATTGCGGGGACTCGTGAGGATCTATACCTCTTGCAGAAGTGTGTTGTCCATTTTTACCTCGGCAGTGATGGGGTTGAAGGGATTCACAAATTTCATACTCACGACAGTAGCCGCTGGAGTTGGGTGTGCTGGCTGCTTTCGCGGTATCACATGCTGAAAAAAAAACAATCGTCATGAATAAATAAAATAAAACTGGCTAAACAAATTTCAGAGATAATAAAAAAGGGGTCGAGGACATTTTGATTCAGGTAGAGGGATCACATCTGTCTGTTAGCGGCAATATTTCTAGCGAAATTTGGCTCAATATAAACAAAACAAAACTGTCCAAAACAAAGCTTTACCTTTGCCTCGAGTATTTGCGGTTGTTTCAGGTTTTCGACTAAACACTGACAGACGACTTGCAAAGTCAACAGCACTAATGAAAGAAGTGCAACGATTTCGTCTGATCATGTAGACATCAGTGCTTTCTATGATCGTAGGTGTTACATGGTATATTTTGCTCGTAAATATATCAAGGATAATGACGGAAAGTACCCGAAGGTTTGTCTATTTAGTTCTTTTTTGAGGTTATCGCTTTCGTGAGAAATGCTAGCAGAAATCTCATCAGTTTCACTAGTGCAGCGATGCGCTTCGGATGTTTGCTGCTGTTTGTTCTCAATTCGTTAGTGTGTATGGGAAAGAAATTTCGAGAATACGCACTAGCGGGCATAATGAGCTTGTTCATGCAGCAGTGTGAGCATATTTTCCATAGTTCAGTGGTGAGAGTAGAAGGGAAGTGCCAGATTAGCTCGGCGTCTTCCAGGCTCCAAGCAAATCTGGCACCACCCTTAAACTGTCACAACTATGCAGCCTCCTGCAGGGCGTCCAACAAGTTAATCCGTTTTCTTGATGCTTACAACAAGTGGAGTCGCCATTTGATCCAGCGAGGAAGTTTTTCGTCGTGTCGCATGTGCACTTGTTGGTGCCGCCTACACTGGCGCACGTCATGCCCGTGACGGCAATGCAGTCAGTGGCCGCGGTGCACGCCTGACCCACCTTCAGTGCTGCACAAACAAATACACAAACCTGAGTGCGAATGCTTTTTGACTGCCCCACATTCAGTATATCGCACTCAATACCCGTGGGTCAATCTGAATGTTTTGAGATTCGGAGCTTGACCAACTTTCACCGTTGCACACACATATATGTGTTGAACGCTCCAAAAGTATTGCGCAATAGCAATAATTAATGTTATTGAGCACACACACACACACACACACACACACACACACACACACACACACACACACTTATAAGTTTAACAACTTCCTCTGCTGGTGATCACAAATTTTGCGTCAGAACGGACTGCACACTAAACGACATTCTCGTGAAGCAGACAGATGTAAGCGAGACAACATTAGGCATAAAGAGCATAGGCCTAACAAGAGACATAAATCCTCATCATCGTCCGCGACAACGGGGGCTCATGAGGATTTATGTCTCTTGCATCTGGGTAGCATTCGCCACCCAGTTAAGGGGTTAATGGGCAAATCAGTAAATCTATATCTGACGTTAAGGGGGACCCACAGTCAACACAACATAAGGACTTAATTTGTACTCTAATACAACAGAATCGGTTCTCAAAACGAAATTGTTTAATCGGAGTAGTTGTTCGCCAGCACAGAGAAACTTTGTGACGTCATTAAGTTTTCTCAACGATACGGCGTGCATGTACACATAACGCTATTGATCACGACATCTATACTAGTGAAGGCAGTACCGCACTGTCCGGCAAATTCAACTTAGAGGCACCAAATTTCGGACACAGCAAGCGGTCAATACCCTATTGGTAAAACCAGTAGGATGTCATCGAGATTTTGCCTTGGAACCGTTAACTCATTCGAGACGCGCCGCCTCCGGATACGCCGCTTATGTCGTGTATCCGGAGGCGGCACGTTTCGAATGAGTTAAAAAAATCGTTTGTGACGTCATATCTTGAAAGACCATTTTACCACCATTGCTTTTTAACCGCAGCTAAATCGTGTCATTTGGAAATTAGGAACGTTTAGTTTTCAATATTGATTAGTTTGATTATAAGCGGAATATGGCTGAGATTGCTGACATGAATACCAATGACGCATGGCCGCCATTTTCAAGACGGCGCCGCATACACCCAATGTTGTTTTTTTTTTATATATAGTTTGGCGGTGGTACACAATATAGTATGCTGCTGAAGTTAACATAAGCGATAAAAAAAGATATATTTGGATAGCCAAATAATTGCTCTTTTCCAGACCAGTAGGATGTTTCTCGAAAAATGTATACGTTTTGCATGAAAATTAATTATTTCTTGTCCACGTTTTCGTCAGTCACTTTTTTTGAAATTCTTCATTATTTTATATTTGAGAGCAGAGTAAAGGAAAATGAAATGAGTGTTGCGAGACACATCTTTGAGGAATGAAACTACCCTGAAGTATTGATATAATAAGGCGCATGTTATTGGATATCGGAGAAACATAGCCGTCATTTTCAAAATGGCCGCCTATCACACATCTGTAGCCTCAGGAAATAGGTTGATGTTTACAGTGTGCAACCAAAATGACTTTGAGTGCATTAGTTTGAAGAAAAACAACATGAATATAAACTAGACGACCCCTGTTAATTTTTTTGGCGTGCCATTGAGGTGTAACTAGTTGTTAATGACAAACTAGATTCATCTGAGCTTCCTGTGAAGTTCAGAATTGAATCCAAATTTGCTTCCCTCGTCTTTCAGGCATTTGATAAAACACTCCCAGCATACTTGTCCTCCAGTCTCCCTGTCTATACTCCAGGCAGAGTATTGCGCTCCAGCACTGCCGACAGAATATTGACTATCCCCAGAGTGTCCTTAAAATCCGTTGGAAAGCAGTCCTTTTCTTTCCAAGCTCCCAAAGTGTGGAATGGTCTTCCCCAAGATATTCGCCATGCACCATCTTAGGCCATTTTCAGGGATAGATTGAAAACATATTTTATCAATTTGGCCTTTGAAAGGGATTGATAAACCCTATATTTTTCTATCAACATGTATATATCTGATCAGGCTCTTGAAATGTTATGTTTATTATTTTAGTATTGTGTCATTGCGCATTTGGACCTATGAATGATTGTGTTTTTTGTACGTTGATGGTACTTTAGTTAGTTAATTACAATTAGTTAGATTATCTAGATGTAAATCGCTCTGAGCCTTTCTTTATGGGGATATTGCGCTATAGAAGAGTTATATATTATTATTATTATATTATTATTATTGTTGTTATTATTATTATTATTATTATTATTATTATTATTATTATTATTATTGTTGTTGTTATTATCTAATGATTCTAATGAAATAACGGCATGTTACCACTGCAACACAACGCAAAAAATACATTGTCAACTGATTTACTAGTTGTCATTATATTATCAAACTAGCAGCTGTCTTAGGTCAAGGTCGCTGCTGTCCCATGTTGTTTTGGGTTTTTTAATTTATTTTATTTTATTATTTATTTTTCAAATCCTGCTTCAGAAAAAGCGATAGGACTTACAGATTAAAAAAGAAACGACGTTGTCAACTTAAATTTTACTTAATGGTACTCTATTTCAAGACGAAATATTTATAAACCTGTGTCATCCTCTGAGGTTAAGGTCATAGACGCCATATTTGCTCAAACTTTTGAGTATGCCATGTCTCTCAAATTACTTAATAATTCAATACAAATAGTTGATAATGATATTATAAATTTAATTAGAAATATAGGAAACCATCCATTCTTTGCTAATGTAAGAAAGGTCAAGGTCACAAGACTATTTTTGTCTACCATATTGAAAATACGGTGGACTTTGAGCATGGAGATGGGTTTGGGCGGAGCACGTTACGTAGCATGCAAATGACGAACATAGGCGGGCACACATCAGACTCTGACAGTGAAGTAACACGATAAAAATTACGTCATGCCTAGCTACGCCAAACCGCGTTGTTAAACGTACATTTGGCGGAAAACGCCGTGTGTGTGTGTGTGTGTGTGTGTGTGTGTGTGTGTGTGTGTGTGTGTGTGTGTGTGTGTGTGTGTGTGTGTGTGTGTGTGTGTGTGTGTGTGTGTGTGTGTGTGTGTGTGTGTGTGTGTGTGTGTGTGTGTGTGTGTGAGTGAGTGAGTGTGTGTGTGTGTGTATGTGTGTACGTACAGGTCTGACAATTTAGGAAATGTTTCCTTCAAGATGTATCTCGGAGTACTTTTCAGCATTTTTAGATTGGATTACTCATTAAAATGAAAAATTGCCGTTTATACAAAGTCGGTGGATTCGCACTTGAGTCCGTACTTTGTGTCACATTCATTTGAAATTTTGAATACAGCTAGCTTTGAGAAAGATATTGGACGAGTTCGTTTAAAAGCTTTGTATCTATTCAACGGTTTTTTTTTTTTTTTTTTTTTTTTTTTTTTTTTTTTTTTTAATGTCGACACGAAGAATTCTCGACTTCAGACAGTGACGGTGACGTAAAAGCGCTAACCACATTATACATTTTTGCTGTTGTTATACATTGTTGCTGAAATGACGCAAAGCACTAGACAGGTCATTGTTATACATTAATTTACACAAAGAAAAGCTCTCTCTCTCTCGCGTGGTCAGCAAGCAGTCATGGGTGCAGCTTATCCGCTTACTCCGTGCAGCCCTTCCCAACGCCGACCTGTTTACGTCCTCCATCACTCCTGGAGGGGCCCACCACTACCTGTCGAAGGCCGTGTTCCCCTAAAACGACAACTACTTGCGGGCAACGTGCGAGCGAGAGAAGGTCTTTTACATCGACCCTATACCGTCCTTCCTTACTTACAATCTGGCACCGCGCAAGGCCTTGTTCCAGAAAGGCCGGATCCACCTGACTCCTGCCGGTACCAGAACACTGGCACTCAACATCAGGTTTGCTGGAGTGCCGCGCCGTGCACCAGGTGACGGATTCATCGTAGATTGCCGCAACCAGCAGCCTCAACAGCAGAATGACTGGTCTCATCAACACCATCACAACCAGTCGGGCAGTGGCAGAGGGCCAAAGTTGACGCACTACTCCCAACCCAGCCTTTCCCAACACCACTCCTAGACAAACTGTCCCTCTACCAGCCGCCCTCTATCCCCTAGTTCCTAGACCAAACACTTGCCCCTGCAAACTACGCCAGCCCCAGCCACTCCATGTCCAACAGTGCGCAACCTGGCCATCCCTCTGCGTACTGTCCTCAACCAGGTCACGCCAAACCATTTACAGTGACAGAGGAAGAGTTTCCCCGCATGCCGCCCCCGCCTCAGGACAACTCGAGAATTAACAGCGCTCTCCAGGCTCTGGCCGCTCCTATAACCGCTAGTACCCCGGCCAGGGGGTGGGAGACCCCTGCAGCTATCCCCGGAGGCAACGACTCGCAGGTAATGCGCGTTCTGGCGCAGCTGCTTCAGCCATTTATCCAGGGATATATCAGTCAACAAACAGTTATTTAGTTCATTGTTTTAAAACAACAACAACAAAAATCAACGATCGGTGGTGTTTCGTCGTGCCATTATTTCTAGTGATTGACAGTTCATTTCTGATTCTATTCCTTGATAAACGTGTGTATTTGACACCGCTATTACTTTACTTGTACTTGTAGGCATTCGTGCCTGTGGACTTGTTTTGTTTTGTTTTTTTTATACATGTGTATTTCTGACTCTTCAAGAACTCTTGTTAGTTTGTGGACAGTGAGCAGTAAGCAAAACTTTTGGTGATCCATGTGCCACTGTTATGTATTTTGCGAACAGTTACGATCATCATTTTCTGTGTCGTTATTTCGTTCGTCGTGATTAAAGTCTCTCCGAGACTAGAATATCATTGATCCTTTAGTTTACTACTGTGTCGGAGTACTCTGTGTGTTTTATACGAGGTCACTCAGTGCTTGTTCCAATATCAGCAGACTATCAGCGTGAAAGAAACTCGATTGAATCAAGACGATTCAATCAAGCTTCAATTTAGCAGTGATAACTGTGTCTCCACTATACTTCACTGAGCAGTATCGAGTTGAAAGCGGATTACCAAACCTCGGCCAGTATTGTGCTCGTGTCCGGCTGATACGTCTAACTGAACTTGCTATCGGGACTTTGATGTTCGAGCAGTTGGATTATTTACCAGCTTTATATACATAGGCATTAATTTTGTGCTGTTTCATTTAATAATCTCAACGTGTACTTTATTCTTTTGACATTTTGTTGTTGTTGTTGTTGTTGTTGTTGTTGTTGTTGTTGTTGTTGTTCTTGTTGTTGTTGTTGCTGTTTGTTCTGTACAAATTTGCCTTACTCCGTAATAGACATAAATTTGAAAGTTATGCGAATAGGACATCTCAATGTTTATTTCATTTGTACAATAAACTAACCGATATATCTGTCTACATTAGCAATCCCACACCGTTTCATTTATTTGGGCTTAGTGAGACGCGCCTGAGCTCGTGTGTGAGCGATGAAGCCATTAGTATTCCTAATTTTTTCCGTGACTAGGAGAGACCCCTCCTCCCCAGGTCAAACAGGCATCGCTGTCTACATTCACAACTCCATTCAGCATTTAGTCCGTAGACGCTTGGACTTGGAAACAGCAGACGTAGAGTGTTTGTGGTTGGAAGTGAAATGCCCTAAATCGACACCGCTACTAGTTGGATTCCTTTAAAGAAACCCTGCCGCCACTTTTGAATGGTATGACCATTTTAGTCAGATCCTTGACAGAGCTTGCAAAAGAAAGGTTGACCTTCTATTCATGGGAGATATTATTTAGACTTCCTTAAGAATCACACTGCGTGGGATACAATATCTTCATTGTTTGGTCTAGTCCAGTTAGTAAAATCGCCCACCAGAATTACTCAGAATGAGTCCTCACTTATAGACCACACATACACTAATAAACCCAAAGCCGTATGTAATGTTGAGGTTTCAAATCTAAGTGTTAGTGATCAATATCCAGTTGTTTGTTCATGGTAAAAAAAAGATTCCGAAAGCAAAAAAGAACGGCCATACAACCATAACATATCGATCATTCAAGAACTTTAACCATAATAAATTCCGTTCAACGATGTACTTCTCTCCAATGACCCGGACACTGCCCTTTCTATTTGGTACACTCTTTTTATAACTGTATTAAACAAACACGCACGTGAGAGGAGGGTTAAATCGAACATTCTTCCTCCATGGTTAACCCTAGAAATAATTCAAGCGATGGCGCTCAGAGATGATCTGCGTAGTCGAAAACTATTTCCTGAATTTAAGCAACAACGTAACCGTGTTAAGTACATGATCAAAGAGGCAAGGAAAAGGTTAGTCCGTGACACAGTGAAAGACAGTAAGGATACTTCCACTATCTGGCGCCTATTAAACACTCTAACTAAAGGCTCCCCTGGCACTTCAACAACCATTCCCAGCAGTCTTACTGCAGAAACTTTTATAAATCATTTTCTTTCAGTCGCTGAAACTCTAAATGCCTCAATTAATAGCAGTAAGTATGAATGTTCTAATTTGCTTTCTGAATTCTGTAAACACAGAACAGAGGACACAGACCCCTTCAGCATTCCCTTGCTACCAGTTCATGAGGTGGGTTGCTCATTAGTAAACTACCAAATAAAAAGTCTTCGGGGCCTGATGACATCAGCCCGCAAATACTTAATTTATCCCTGCCGTACATAGTACAGTCTATTACGTACATTTACAACCTTTGTATCAAGCAACATACTTTCCCTAACAAACTAAAATACGCTAAAGTCATTCCACTTCCAAAAACTAAAGATCGTTCTGACCCTAGCAACTATCGGCCGATTACATTATTATCAGTTCTATCAAAGCCGCTTAAAAGGCATGTCCACAAACACCTGCTTGCCTACTTAGAAAACCGCAAGCTCCTTCACCCCTTTCAGTCCGGTATTCGCCCACAGCACTTGTGCCACACTGCACTCACGTGCCTCGTTGACGCATTGCTCCAGGGTATGAACAAATCCCAGATAACAGGTGTCGTTTACTTAGACTTTAAAAAGTTATTTGACCTAATCGATCACACCCCTCTAGTGACAAAGATTCAGAAATACTTGAATAGTACAGAAGTAGTTGCATTTTTTAGATCATACCTAACTGATCGTAAACAAAATGTTCTAGTGAATGGATTTTACTCTTCTCTAAAAGATATAAAGTATGGAGTTCCCCAAGGATCCGTGCTTGGTCCCTTATTATTTTGTCTATTCATCAATGACCTGCCTCTTTATTTAACTTGCAAGAACGTACAATGTGATCTTTTTGCTGATGACACTTCCATTCATATGACTAACAAAGATATACAAGTAATTTCTGCCAACTTGCAGCATAGTCTTGACGAGGTGTCTGAATGGTGTCACAGGAATTCTATGATTGTTCATCCAATTAAAACCAAATCTATGATAATCGCCACTCGTCAAAAACACCAGTTAGCACCCCTTTTACTTAACCTTTTATTAAAAGGCAGTCAAATAGAACACGTTAATGAACACCGCCTACTAGGGATTGCAATTGACAGTCAGCTTAAGTGGAAGGCTCATACGGACACTTTATGCAGAACGGTAGCCAAAAATATTTACATGTTGTCCAAACTGAAATATTACACCGACTCGGACACGCGCAAACTATTCTATAACGCTCACATACGTTCTCATATTGATTACGCGTCAACGGTGTGGGGTGGATGCAGTGAAGTGCACTTGAAGAGACTCAACTCGTTACACAGAAGGGCAGCAAAGTTAATCCTTCCTGACCCACGACTCACAACAGAAGAAAAACTCGCCAAAATAGGATTTCTGCCGCTGCAAGACCACTTCAAATACAATAAGGCTATTTTTATGTTCAAAGTGTGGAAACAGAAAATACGAGAATATATCACAACTCTTTTCTCTATGTCGGAATCTAGGCTTGGTAATATTAGGCAACTTTTCTTAGTCCCCAAAACAAGAATTGATATACACAAATCTAGTTTGTCATTCTCGGGAACGCAGACTTAGAACACGCTTCCTGATTATGTAAAATCCGCTTCCACTCTAGCCCGTTTCAATAATCAAGTACTTCTCGAAGCAGTCGTAATCATTACGTTGTGAAATTTATACTGCCCTGTACATCTGATTATGTTTGCTCCCAATTACAAACTCTGTGTGTGCGTGTGTGATGGTGTGTGTGTGTGTGTGTGTGTGTGTGTGTGTGTGTGTGTGTGTGTGTGTGTGTGTGTGTGTGTGTGTGTGTGTGTGTGTGTGTTTAGGAGTGTGAGATCATCATGGGACTTTCTTTCCCTAAACTAGCAATGTTTTTGTTTCATTTACATTTAACTATATACTTAGTTTTTTTGTATATTGTCTCGTAGTTTTGTAGCAACGGCAGGTTTGAAAAATGGCTTGTCTATGACGATGTCAATGCCTCAACCGTTGATAAATAAAGCTTCATTGAATCTCTTTCTCTCTCTCTCTCTCTCTCTCTCTCTCTCTCTCTCTCTCTCTCTCTCTCTCTCTCTCTCTCTCTCTCTCTCTCTCTCTCTCTCTCTCTTCTCTCTCTCTCTCTCATGCGAGTCTGTCTGTCGTCTGTGCTGTGTGTGTGTGTGTTTGTGTGTGTGTGTGTGTTGTGTGTGTGTGTGTGTGTGTGTGTGTGTGTGTGTGTGTGTGTGTGTGTGCGTGTGAGCGAGTGAGACGAGAGAGAGAGAGAGAGACGAGAGAGAGAGAGAGAGAGAGAGAGAGAGAGAGACTATTGTCATCCCATATATTTTTACCGTCAGGTATGTCAGCTGTGACAGTATGTACCATATATAAGTTATATATTGTCACTCTGACCAATTCCTTAGAGGAGTGTGTGTGTGTGTGTGTGTGTGTGTGTGTGTGTGTGTGTGTGTGTGTGTGTGTGTGTGTGTGTGTTTGCGTGTAAACATGCGTGCGTGTGTATGTGTCTGACGTTTGTAGCAACGGCAAGTTTGAAAATTGGTCTTGTAACCAAATACTTCTATCGTTGTAAAATAAAAGTTCATTGTCATTGTCATTCTCTCTCTCTCTCTCTCTCTCTCTCTCTCTCTCTCTCTCTCTCTCTCTCTCTCTCTCTCTCTCTCTCTCTCTCTCTCTCTCTCTCGAAAAAGCGACAATGCCTGTTGAAGGACTACCATCAGCAGTTGATGTCATCCTGAATGCCCTGCTAAAAGAAAACACCCTGTCATCCTACAAATTAGACGGTAAGGGCGATACAACCATAGTTGTGCTTCGGCTGACCGGCGGCCCTCCACCCGAGAAGATGTCAACATACCGGAGAAAACCACCCTCCCAGATACTGCGTGACCAGACAAGAGCAGAGACACGGAAGCAAGAGAAAGACAGTAAGGAAAACGAACTTTTCCCGTCTTACAACCCGTTGTTTATTCCAACACCACCAGAGAAGCAAATAAACAATGACACAATTACTTCACGCGTTGACCTACAAACCGACAACACACCGTGTGGTATTGGTCACCTTCCACGTGAAACTCGCACGGAAAACAACGATCCTTGCATCACAAGGGCGAATAGACAGAACAACACAGAAAGCGTGACAACACAACTGACAGATGACCTACATGCTATTGAAACGGAAGAGCTGGATGCTGGGTCGACAGAAATAGACTTGGAAAAGACAGGTTGTGACTTAGAACAAATAAAACAATACATCGGGGCAGTGGACAGAAGACTGCAGAGGCGTTTGAGGGACAGACAGAGAAATGTGGATTTAAAAAAAAATTGTGCTTGACACTCGTTTCGAGAAGGAAATGTTCGTGTGTGAGAGTGACGATGTGGTTTTGTTGTTTGACAACAAAAACGAACATGTTGATCATTGGTTTTTCAAACGACTGTCAGGTGAACTCAATGAAGATGAGAATAAAGCCATCAGCGATCTCCGACGCTGGGCGCCAATCAACCGTGTTCGCTATAAGGAGGTGTGTGAGCGTGCTGAAATGGAATTGAAAATCATTCGGGCCTTTCTTCGACATTACATGGATTAGGTGGACGCCGGTTGTGCTGAAGTTTTCAGAGACTGTAGCCATCGCCAAAACTGTTATGAATTATTTATTTCACTGATACTGACATTTCAAGGAAGCAGTTTGTATTTTTGAAGTATAAACTAAACATGGACTACCATGTTTGGGAAATAGGTTTACAAGCATTGTCCATTGTTTGTGAAGCTTTGTATAATCCCTTCCCCACCTCCCCTTGTGAATGGACCAGAAGGTCTGCCACAATAAACTTCTTGAGTTGAGTCTCTCTCTCTCTCTCTCTCTCTCTCTCTCTCTCTCTCTCTCTCTCTCTCTCTCTCTCTCTCTCTCTCTCTCCCCCCCCCCCACCCGGGTCTGCCCTTGGGGACTTGGGTAGGATTAACTACTTTTTAGTTCCCAGGGTCACCCTGGTCAGCCCCACAGGGTGGGTTTTCCCTTATATTCTGGGGCTTGTGTTTCTGTCTACCCTTGGTACATTCACCTGTATTTTCCTTTTTTAAACTCTTCCTACTGTCTGCGCTGTCTGTAGCTCTTGATATTGGACGTGTGTTGCTAAATGGTCTTAGGTTTATTTAGCGTATTAGACCGGCTGGCGACATACATTCAATATTCTGTTTAGGGTTTTTTTCACAAGCAGTGCAGGCACGTCCTGAGAAAGTCTTGTTGTTGTCGGGACGTTAAGCAATGTACAATCAATCTATCAATCAATCAATCAATCTCTCCCTCTCTCTCTCTTCCTCCCTCCCTCCCTCCCTCCCCCCTCCCTCCCTCCCTGGTGTCAAGAGCAGCTAAGTATTAGCTGATATTACTGACCATTATTGACCTTTTTGTGACTTTGATCTATAGACTGGCTGTACAACTGTGCAATTATTTTATATAAAAGCATATCAATGGCAGGTATCTTCGAACAAGTCTTGACGTATGTACATGAAATGTTCTCACCTCCAGTGTATACTATTACTACAAGATGATAGACCGACTATTGATGGGTGGTTGGACAGAGATTGTATAGCCTGTTACTTTATCAAGATGCCATGAGACAAGAATCGGAAGTTCAGACTGGATGTGCACAGCAGCTAACATACAACTGTTAAGACGTTTATAGATCTACGCCTAGGACATGCTGGAGTCCTGGGCAATGATAGAACGGAAATCATTGTTGGCACGGCAGAAATAAAATATGGTCTACGAATGAGCAGATTATGCGTGTTGAGAAACCTGAGGATGAATTTACAGGAATAGTGCTGTGGATATCGCACAATGGATCGGGTCCGTAGTAGGAAAATATGAGAGACATGCAGCGGTCGCTGCAGCAGGCAGACTTGAAAAGGTATGAAAAGTCCAAAGTAAAATGTCCAGTAATAGCACAGTATCAACACATACAAAACACACCGGACAAACGTATGAGGTTTGCGAGAGGCGCGCATTGGCCCTTTCAAGCACATATCCCAATTTGAACAAACTATACTGAACTGAACTGACCTTCCACTATGGACATCATCAAAACTATCATCAAATCAAGTCTCTGTCTAGTCGAAATATAAGCAGTTCAGATATATTCTCTCTCTCTTGGCTTGACTTCGCGAACGAAGATTTTATAGGAGTTGCCCACGACGTCTGCAGGCTTGTTCGTGGCTGCGGAGGCCAATCCGAGACAGGCAGGTTCGACCGCAGTGGCTGCAGGGGAAGGTATGGCCAGGGTTCTGAGCTGCGGCATCTCTGTTTTTTCTCCTGAGCCGCTTGTCCTTAAGGCTAGCTCTGTGAGAGTCCTCAAAGGAGACAGCTGCCTTGTAAATGGTGGAGCGCCAGGTGTCACGGTCCGCAGCAAGCGAAGACCACTGGTGGTGGTCGATTTGGCAGGCACTAAGTGACTTCTTGAGACAGTCTTTGTATCTCTTCTTTGGTGCCCCTCTGTCACGGTGTCCAGTAGCAAGCTTGCCGAACAGGGTGATCTTTGGTAGGCGATGATCCTCCATCCTGGAGACATGCCCCGCCCAGCGGAGCTGTGTCCGCAACAGCAAAGCCTCGATGCTCACAGTTTCAGCCTGTTCAAGGACCTCGACGTTGGTGACATAGTCACTCCAGTGAATGCCCAGGATGGTACGCAGGCAGCGCTGGTGGAAGCGTTCGAGGAGTCGTAGTTGGCTGCGGTAGAGGGCCCAGGACTCGGAACCATACAGCAGGGTGGTGAGGACCACAGCTCTGTACACGCTGATCTTGGTGCCTGTTTTCAGCTGTTGATTGTGCCACACCCGCTTGAAAAGTCGCCCGAAAGCGCTGTTCGCTTTTGCCAGCCTGCTGTCAAGCTCCTTGTCCAGCTTGGCGTCCGATGTGATAATGCAGCCAAGGTAAGTAAACTGGTGCACTGACTTTAGTTCAGACTCGCCAATGGTGATGTGAGGAGGGCGATACACTGTCTTGGGTGCCGGCTGATGGAGGACCTCTGTCTTTTTCAGACTGACCTTGAGTCCAAAGAGCTGGGCAGCATCTGCGAAGCAAGACGTGATGCGCTGCAGGGCTCTCTCTGTGTGTGCAACGAGGGCAGCATCATCAGCAAAAAGCAGCTCACGAATCAGTTGGTCCAGGGTTTTCGTGTGGGCCTGCAGTCGTCTGAGGTTGAACAGGCTGCCATCGAGACGATACCTGATGTACACTGCATCGTCATCAGATATATTACTTAATGGAATAATACACAGTGTGAAACTAACATGGCTGCTAGGTCCTTGACCGCCGAGGTAGTGACATAATTCTTTCATCAAACGCCTTTTTCTATTAATATCTCACATCATACCAAATTGGAAGTGTCACGACACGGGTTTTTTTTCCCCCTATTTTTGTAGGGGAGTTAGATTTAGAGGGTTGACAGAGATTAGATAGTCACCGGGTAACGATAGCGCAGGTGAGTTATTTGGCCTTTGCACGGGTGTTTTGCTGCCGTACGGGAGTCGAAGGACGGCGTGTGGCGCACGTGATCGCTCAGTCTGCGCGATCGAGTGGTTCTTGGTTCACGTGTTTTTAATATCGAACACTTACTGAGCGCACTTTTGCTAAACCGTACGATATCCAAATTGTTAGTCAGTCGCCTTTCCAGCAGTGAAGGAAGGCAGTCGTTTTCCGTCTCCTAGGGGGGTCTTTTGGGCGTGGTTCGCCATTAGCCGAAGGCCTCAAGCAGTTGTGTCGTTCGTTTGTAACGGCCCTGTGATACGGCTCGGGTGGCTCCGGAGCCGGTGTCCGAGGAAGGAGAGAAGAAGAGCTGCGACGACTCTACCCCTGGCTTGTCTTGTCTTTGTTTGTCTTCGTCCCAGCCGGGGCGTTTTCACGGATGGCAGTAAGTACACGCAACAATTCTTTATTGGCCATTTGCTCGGGGAGGTTGTTTGTGTTTGCTTGTTCTGTTATTATTAGTTTGGTTAGTGCATATTGGGGGGCAAGTGTAAGAATAAAATGTATAAATGTCGTTTATTTTATTTGGTAGCATTTAGCGTCGGAGTGTAAATTTGGAAGTGAGTCATATGGTGACGTGCAAGTATGTATTTCGTAGAGTTTGAATTTATTGTTGGTGGAGAGAGGTGAGGGAATATAAAAGACGGCAGTTAAAGCGTTGGGAAGGGTGATGTGATTGCCTTTCTTTTGTTGTTAGCTATTGATGTGTATTTTTGCACCTGTGTTTAGTGCATCCAAATCCAACGGTTTAAACGTCCAAAGAGCTAACCGGCTAAGTCCGCCGCCTCGCTGTGCGGAAGGCCTGGGTGGTTCGTTAGAGTGGAGGCTGGCTGTGTCACTCGGCCTTGTAGGTCTGCGACGCCGAACTTGAGCGCTGTTGCGAGTGTCGCGGCACGCCCCGTGTTAAGCCAGGTCGGGTCGTCTCATTTAAGTAGTTTCTAACCTATTTAACAAAAGTCTTGTTTATTTGTAAACTTGTAAAGGACGTTGTGAGTTTGATTTCATCTCCTCGTAGTGACAATGTGAGAGGAGCTGTGTCGCAGTAACAGGAAGATTCTGAAATATTGTATTATTTAAACGCAGCCAGGTGTTACGAAAAAACCTTATCGCGGAAGCAAGAGCGCTCAGCTCAGCTGAACTTGACGGTTCTGCTTCCGTCGAGAAGGTCCCGTGGCTTCAGTGAACTGTATTAAGTTTGCTCAACTTTCATTTGTGGTTCATTAAGAATATTTGTTTCATTATATATTTGACATTGTGATATTTGAAGTATTGTGTTATTTAAAGGAGCCTTGTGCGTTGAAGAACTTCATTGCGAAGGCGGAAGCATTAATTTAGTTTCAACTTGACGTTCGTGCTCCCGCTGAGGAGATTCGGTAGCGTGTGAATTGTATTATTTTTTCAATCGTTTGTATTTTATTAAGGATATCTGTTTAGTTATATATTTGTTGTTTTGTATTTGGTATAATGGTTATTCGGGTTAGGAAGTTTGGACGTGTGTGCGTGTGAATGTGATGCGTGAATGCGTGGTTAGGATTGAGTGAGGATATTTGGGATTATTGTTTCATATGTAATAAATGTTGTAATTGTTCCTCTGGCGTTTGTGTTAGTGTGGGTTGGTTGTTCTCGAGTGGTAGCGCTCACGGTTCGCGCCCCGGATGCGGGGGATGGTGACGGGAAGCAAATCCATAAACTAGTCTAGGAGATATCTCTTAAACAAATATAGAATGGCCGCTTTCACAACAGCCCGAATTTTCTTTGTTACACTTACTTAAATGCTGGACTGTTATCAATTTAAGTTTGAGCCAAATCAGCCTGACAATTTCATATATATTGCCCGGACAAGAATATATTACTTACAAAGACACATGACCACAACGAACTTGACCTTCAAGATAGTGACGTCGTATGAGCATAAAACACTCTTTTTTAACATTCCTAAAAACCCTTCACATTCAGACTGATTCTGTCGTTTCACAGATGTCAAATACAAAGACCAAGAGCAAGTGTTTAGTTAATGATTACCATGACCATGACCTCGGAGGAAGCAACATAATTCTTGTCTGTGACACTTCCCTTAATGTAAGAATTCTCATCAGCTAACGTTTTAAGGCAAATCCGTCCGCTGGTTTCGGAGATATTTGAAGGGACATCTACACCCCTTGAAATAAAACATGGCTGCCGCGGCCGTGACCTTCAAGCGGTAAGGTAGTGTCAGAGTGTTTGTACATAACATTTTATTATATTATCGCCTATCGGCATACGCCATTTGAAACAAATCAGCCAATTACTTTCTGATATCTTGCATTAAATAAAAACAATATGGCCGCTGTGACCTTGACTTTTGCGATAATGGATTAATCTGTTTGACAAGTTATTCAACAAAGGACTATAGTCAGCTTAGCGTTGAGCCAAACCGATCTCATGGCTGAGAAAATAATAAGGCATGGACAAGAAAAGAAAAGGAAAACTACGAAATTACACACATTCAGACAGGTTAAATCCAGTATATTCGCATCTCGCCCTATGTTACAAGAGAGTGTAATAAATGTCATCCATAAGCTGAGACGCCTACCAGTATTGTCAACAAGAATATATACGGTAACGCCACTTCTGGCTGTAAAGTGCCGACCGTTATGTCAGAGAAAGTTGATTTTCCAAAATGTCGTTTATCACACTTACTGGCCTTCTCTGACATTGGACCTTCTTTCAAAGGCCACTAAAGCATGTAAATATAGGAAGGTAATGTAATAAACTTACTGTATGCTTAGTTAGACCTGACCATTTGCCCTAATGATCAAGATTCAGATACGTTTGTTTAAAGTATGTGGTGATGTGCCGTATAGCAATTGATCTCTCGCGACGTTCATCTTTTATGGAGGTCATTCTGTCTGGGACATTTAAACAGATCTTACCATCGACGACCATCATGCCAAATTTAAAGTATGTAGTTGAACCAGTCTCTAATAAAACACCTGCATTCACGTTTACCGCCGTCAAACAATAATATGACCCTTAATAACGGCGGTAACTGACAGATCGACGTACAAACAAACAAAACATATGTACCATTTATATACACATTTGTCATCCAGTTCTAGCAAAACGTATTTTCATTCCATATAATATAGATTGGCTGCAATCCTGATATGACTAAAATGTGTCTGTAAGAGTTATCTCTCTTCATTTTAATGGTCGCCCCACCCGGGTCTGCTAATACTAAAACTGCAAGAGGGTTAGATTCTCATATGCAAGCCTTCGGTCTAATAGGTCGTTTGACATCGGAGCGCAAAATGTTTTTGCCAAATATCTCCGCAAAAGACTGTTCTGTACCACTTTAAGAACAAATATCATTAGTGCCAATTAAATTAATATGGAATACTTTTACTGAACTCCTATGATTTGTCGATTTTGCTCTACTGTCGAAAGATTTTATGAAACTACAAGAACAAGCCATTTTCAATATCCTGAATAGAGCCCCGGCAGATTTCAATATCCGAGCTCAAGCATGCAGACTCCATGTATGCCTGCGCTGTTTCAGGTTTGAAAACTTGGCCAATTTACGTGAAAATGGATCTTTCGTATACTGGGCTTAATATATCGGGGGCACATTTAGGGATATAAAATCAGTCATTAAATGAAAATATTCCGAATTTTTACGACAGTTCAGCAAAACTGACACATTGTTTGAGTTTCTTAAAAGTAAATCGTACTACTTCAACTGTCCCTGAAGGATATTTGTTCTAAGATTGGTATAGAAAAGTGGCTATTTGCGGAGATATGTGCGAAATACTTTGTGCGCTCCGATGTCAAACGACCTATATAAGACCTTCAGGCCTGCAACAAAAGGGCAGCAGCCACACAGGCGCGAAACTATACAAAGGAAGGGATAGCCTCCCTTTAAAAAAAATCCACAGAAGAAAACAATATAAATATTAATTAAATGAGGTGGTGGTTGAGGGGGGGGGGGGTATATTATATTGGTCACAGGGGTTTGCTATACGGACCCTTGTAGGCCTTCGGGAGGTCAAAGGAACCATTGTACCCCCGAAGGCCGAAGGCCTGAGAGGTACAATGTTCCTTTGACCTTCCTCAGGCCTACAAGAGTCCGTGCAGCAAGCCCCTGCTACCAATAAAGTATTTGTTTTCATTTCTCCACTATTTTCGTAAAAGAAATCAAGAAGAAATCTTCCGACCTGGATCGCGCCAGACATGACTGACGCAAAAGGAATATATATATTTATACATAATAGATTTATGAAGTAAGTTAAAATCTTTCATGACGTTGCCGTCTCCAGTAGTGTGCCTTTTGTTTCGAACAAAACTGGCTTCCAATACACGTCAGAAAGAGGGCTACAAAAAGTCCGCAATTAGTCGCTAAAAGGGTTTTTGTAGCTCGGTCATGTGGTACAGTTTGTGCTAAAGAGATTGGTCGTAGGGATGAAAACAAAATGAAAATCGTACCCCAAACCTCCGATATGTTAGAAATGAATAATACTAAAACTGCAAGAGGGTTAGATTCTCATGTGCGTCTGTAATTCCTAAGGCTCATGAAGCTCTGTGCATCGTTGAAGGTTTGCCGCATGTTTTTAAATAATCTGAAATTGCAAGACGTGCAGACGATCATTCACTCCTGCATTCACGACGACTCATGAGGAATTGTGTCCCGGGTACGAAATACCCACATTTTGGAGTTGTCCTCTGAGGTCTGCATTACAATTCAGGAGACAGATCGACCATGATAGTTCACGGGTGGTGCCAGAATAGCTTGGCGCCTATAGGCGCCAAGCTATTCTGGCACCACCCTTAAACTATCAAGGTCAGTCGGCATATCTTGTTGTGGTGTGTCGGGACTGAATGAGTTAAATCTCTTGCTAGCTTCCTTCTATATCGCTGGCATTTTCCTTTCTGTTATAGCCGCACATGTGAGCGTGCGGGCAGGCAACTTTCGGGTCAAAGTGACCGGCGCATAATGAGACGGCATATATGCTTTCAGATTACAAGCAAAATGAAATAGATGAGCGTTTCTTACACACCTCCTTCTTTGCTGCCTTTGAGCGGAAAAGCTGTCGTATCACACACGAGTGATAAAGCTTGGCTGTATCACACGTGTGTGATACAGCCGTGCTGTGTGAACGGCCGTGTGTGCACAGTATTGTCTTGTAGAAAGTCTGGTGAACAAAAAGGTATGGGCACACGCGATATTGAAACTTGACCTACTTTCAGCTCACGCGCAATGACAGCATTTCACAGTGACGACTGGCACTCTGGCGTCATGTATTGCGCTATTAGGAACATTTGTCTGGCATCCAAAATATTGACGTCACATTACAAAGTATATTACGTCAAGATCTTTGCCAAGACATAATGGCGGCCGTGTTGTGAATAGGTGTGTGCCGAAAACCAACTCACGTCGGATTTATGCAAAGAAAAATGTGAGTAAGAAACAGATTATTTTTACATCGTTGTTTAGGTGATACTGAGAATCTCAATCTCGCTTTTGCTCGTAGGATAAGGTTTTAAAACCACTCGAGTGAGATTCGCAGTATCACCTAAACACCGATGTAAGAATTTCATTCCGCCCAACTGCAAGAGGTATAGATCCTCATGAGCCCCCCGCAGCTGCGGGGGCGCATTAGGATCTATGCTTCTTGCTGAAACTACTCGGTGTCTATGTTCCTTAGACGCCTTGGGATCTTTGAGTTTGAATTTACAATGATTACGAAAACACAATCAGCGTACACAGGCAGTGAAGGGGTCATGCATATGAACACTTACCGCACGAGCCGTCAGCTTTGGCAGCATAGTTGGTTGCGCAAGCTGAAACGGAACACACACAAAAACGCCCTTAACCAGAGCTTCATCATCATCATCACAGCAATGGCTGGAGAAACGATCAGTCGTTATATAACAAAACGCAGTACGTGCATGTCCAATTTCAGAAAAGCGAGATTTTCATTATATAACAATGAAAATCTCGCTAATCTAAAA